>BPLS01031673.1:6688-33696 GCA_019656275.1 Rhododendron kiyosumense | reverse complement strand
TCGTCTCTTCTGCACTCCAACACACTCCATACTTGTAAATCGGAAACCAAAGAATCGATCAAATCGGAGCGATGGAGTACTGGCAGAGGGCGAAAACCTTCGCCGAAGAAGCCGCGAAGAAGACGCAAACCCTAACGTCTCCGGCGAAGATCGCCGACATCGTCTCCGAAACAGCCAAGCGGTCGAAGGAGTTTGCGGCCGAGGCGTCGAAGAAGGCCGACGAGATCAAGTCACTCGCCGATCAGGGCATCAAGTCCCTCGCAGATCAGATTCCGTCTTCTCTCTCTCTCCTCGACTCTCCCCCACCTCCTCCGCAGTCGGAGCACTCGCCTTCGGAGCTCGAGAAGTTCGGTGTCACCGACGATCTTAGAGATTTCGTTCGTGGACTCACGTCCAGCACCTTCCTCAATTTCCCTGATAAAGGTACTTCAACTACTTTCTCTGTTTCGCCGTCAGTGCTTTTTATATCGCGTTATTGATGTATTGTTACCTTCGGGAGCTAAATTATGTGCACTTTTAGGAACTATATACGTTTTTGCTGTCTTCGTTTTTCTGTATAATTGAAGTGGAACAAGTACGCATACACGTACATATGATACAGAGATTGCGAGTGGGGTGAGATGCGGTATTGTAGTCGGTGGCAGACGCAGGAATCTTAACGGGGACCAAATCACTTGTATTCATGAATTGACAAGAAAATCTCATCCTCAAGTATTAATGACGGAGAAATGTATGCCATAAATGACGAAAATGAATATGGTGAAATACATTTCCAGCTTGCAAACAAGGAAAACCGAAGTGGATTACATAAGTATATGCAGTGAAAGAAAATAACGATTTCTCAAGGAAAAACACTGCAAGAATTTTGACTTGGCCTTGTTATGTGAGGGCCATTATTCATAACTTTTTAGAACAAAACAAGAAATATATCAGAATTAATGGGTTAATTGGAAGCTGCACAGGGGCCCGGCCCCCCTCTTGCACCCCCTAGGACCGCCCCTGATTATAGTGTTTGGGACTTAATTGTGGAATTTTACAAACAAGTGGCAGGAAATGAAGGATTCGATTCAGTGCTAAAAAGAGCACAGAGTTTGTTATTGGCGTGTTAATGAAGAGATTAAATTATTTACACCGCCGGTGTAAACATTTGTTTCCTCCAAATCAATTATATTACGCCATGTCATCAAAACAGTGGGGCAATGTAATTGATTGGAGGAAACAAATGTTTATACTGCCGGTGTATATAATTCATTCTTGTTAATGATTTATCTGCATTCTCCCTCATAATTTCGACTGCGAGGGTTAACTACAGGACTTTCACCCTGAAAAAAAAAACAACAACTAATTTCATTCGTTATAGGCTTATAGCAACGGAAAAGATTTCTAGGATTTTAACCTCTGCCATTGTGCTTCTGAGTTCTGACTGTGTATTATTTGCTAATACCTAGTGGAATGTCGTTTACTAGAAAAAAGGATATAATTGTTGAACGTTTTGTTTTGATATTTGACAAAGGCTATAATTGTTGAATGTCATGTGTTGATGTGGGTTAGCAAAGATTGTGTGGCTTGTTCCATTCTTATTTCTGACTGCTTTAAGTAGGAGAGGTGTCCTTCTATAGCGCCAAAAGCTGTGTTATCTGTGTACCAGATAAATAGTAACTCAAAATTGTTCATTTGTTGTGTAGATGATTCAGTTATATCGGATGTGCCAACTGTCTCAAATGTTCGGCAAGATCTCACAGAATGGCAGCAGAAACATGCTTCTATTGTTCTTACTACTGTCCAGGTAATTCTGCTTTCTGCTACACGAAGTTACTGAAAGTTCATTTCTCTTTGTAGAATCGCAAAGGAAATTGGTCGTCATAACTCTCTCCATTTTCTTGACTATTTTTTTCCAGCAAATTTCAAGACTAAGATATGAGCTATGCCCACGTCACATGAAAGATGGAAAATTCTGGAGGATATATTTCACACTTGTGAGCACTCATGTTGCACCGTAAGTTACTATTTCATCAACCCCCCCGTACTTCAGTGAAGAATTTGTAGTTTGCAATCACATCTCTAGTAACAGATTCTAGTTAACATACCTCCAAAGTCTTGTTTCTGAGTTCATGTTTTGTGTTTATTGTTTCAATCAGTTATGAGAAGCAGTACATGGAAGAGGCGAAGTTAAAAGAAGAACAAAATAAAGATGATAAGTCCAAGCAAACTTCGATAGATTGCGACCCCCATAGTCCAGGAGTGACGGTAACCAAGCAGAAAAGTTTGACCTCAACCTCGTCATCAGCTGAGCAGGACTTGGATACATTTCTTTTGGGTGATCTTGAAGATGGTGATGGAGGTGCAGGTAAAACGTTTCTTGAGTCTGCGTGTGTGCATTTTTTGTTAACAAAAAAAGTTTAGCTTTTCAACACACTATTTAATGCATGATCATTATTGTTTACAGTTTCCATAAAAGTGAGATTACTAAACTAAATGAAAGTTCTCATAATGGTAACCAGACCCTTTTTCTTTTGGTTGTTTTGGTCTAATGTTTGTACTCACGTAGGTTTGTGGTGGCTTTCTCATGCCCGTTAATGTTAGCTCGCGTGGGGAGTAAGCACGTATTTTTACCATTTTTTGCATTATGGTGTCTGAATGGGTGGTCTTTCATTTGTGTGCATGGGATGGGGAAAAATCTCACCAGATTATTGAATGCGTAAAGAATCCCAGCACATAATTGTGTTGGCGCATTCGGTTTCCTATCTATCTAGATTGCCCACATGGGTACATGTGGGGAAAATAAAGTAGTTTGTAGATTGGGTTTGTTTCGTTTCTTATTATTGGTGTGTCTTGGAATCCTCTTACCTCATATATGCTCATTACTTGCGTGAGCTTTCAGATGATGGAGAGGAGGCTTTTGATGATGATTTTGACAAGATTGGCAACTCAGTAAGCCCCAGTGATTCTCTGCATTCAATCACTCTAATTTTCTGCATTCCGTCGCTCCTACCTTTTCCTTGCCCCCTTTTCACAAGTCAGGGGAGCTCATACCTCCTCGATGCAACATTTGAGAATGCAAGTTGCAACTTGTATGTATCCCGATAGTGTTCCCTAGTTTTAGAACTGATTGAATGTTTGTTACACTTGTAGGATGTCGAAGATGAACCGAAGTTGTAGAAGACCATAATTGCATCAATTGTGGTTTTGGAAAGGAAATGTGGTCACTGGTACGTGGAACTATCATGTAAAGAGGGAATTAGTGCAGCTGTGCTTCATTGCGGCGTTAGTTTGCTTGTGCAGTTTTAAGGCATTGTCTGCTGGTTGCTTATCAGATTCGTGAAAAGTGTCGATTCATGTTTCTTTCATTGCTCGTGGCGTTAAACAGAATTGTCTTTCTTGTTTTGTGTATATCTGGATTCAGTTAATTCATTTCTTCCGTATGGTCGTAAAATATGTCAGTATGAAATGTTTGAGATTCGTTCTAATAATTAGAAGCCTTGAAATATAGTTTCGCAATTTAGCCATGGCAGAAGAGATGGATTCTAGATGTGATTGATTTGAAATGTACATCTGCATTCTTTTGCACTTAACTTAGGCTGCGTTCTTACGAACTTAACTTAAATTTGAGAATTTTGTCATTATTTGATTTTTTTCTGCATTTGTTAGTTTTGCGCTAAAATTTTGATGGCTATTGATTCGTCTCAATGAGAGGAATCAGATTTACCAAGTATTTTGATAAATAACCACTTTTTAGTGCAAAAAATTTTGTACTAAAAAGTGTAACATTTCTCAAAATACTTGGGTAAAAGTGAAATTTTTTTACTTTTTCGATTCGTCGAGATGAATCAATAACCCACAAAAGTTTGGTGCAAAACGAACAAATGCAAAAAAAATTTAATTAAGGACAAAATTTTCAGATTTAAGTTAAGTTTAAGTTACGTCCATAAGAACGTAGCCTTAAACTTAACTTAAAATGAATTGGTTTGTCATTATTTGAATTTTTTTTTGCATTTGTTAGTTTGGCGCCAAATTTTTGTGAATTATTGATTCGTCTCGATGAGACGAATCGGAAAAATAAAAAATTTGTATTTTTACTCAAGTATTTTGAAAAATAACCATATTTTAGCAAAAAAGTGAAATACGTTGAATTATTTTGAGAAATAAGTAGTTATTTTGCAAAATATTTGGGTAAAAATAATTTTTTTTTTACTTTTCCGTTACTTCTGTCGAGATGAATCAATAATCTATAAAAATTTGGCGCAAAACTAACATACACGGAAAAAATTCAAATAATGACAAATTAACTCATTTTAAGTTAAGTTTAAAAGAACGCATAATATTAGTCATCACTGATTTGCAGTTTGTCCAAACGGGAGAGAAGGAGAAATTAATATCTGCACCGTATTTTATCATAAGCAATATTTTTTTTGGTGCTTTTCTGGACATTTATTACCTCTCAAATGGGAAAAACTAAACAAATGAAGAGCAATAGTTTGAAGTTAAAATAAGACAAATAGTATAAAAAGATTGCCAAAAAAAAAAAAAATACCCATGATATGATAGGTCTTCTTGGTGGACAAAGTGACGGTGATCTTTTTGTTTTTGGTTCTTTTACCAAAAGAAAGAAGAAACAAAGCAGTGATTTTTGGCATTTTTTTTTTGTTTAAGTGAATTTATATCAAATTTGTCGTTAATTTATTCTGTCATACATGATACTCTACATCAGAGCCAGAGGTGTCCTCTTTGGCGTAAAATTTTGGGTCTTTATGACTGAGTCTCTCTGGTTTTTTCTCCTTTTTTTTTATCTCATTTTTATTATATTCAGGTCAAATTTTTGAACTAATAATTTGTCTCGACAAGTGAAATCAGAAAAATATGAAAACATATTTGTATATCAGAAAATATTCAGTAAAGAGAAAAAAGTTCGAAAATGACTTTTAGTGTGTTTAGCGGTGTGAATTTTTTGAACTTTTTTTTGGCAAATTTTCGTAGTCATCCCTGTAGTTTTACGGTTGTCTCACTTTCGTCCCTCTAGTTTCAAAGTGCTCCAATTTCGTCCCTATAGTTTGTTTTACGTTCCAAATTGGTAAAATCGTTAACACCGTTAACGAAACTAACGGAAAAAAAAAAGTTCCAATTTTCAATCTGGTTGAACTGGTGCAAATATCTTATTTTTCTGATCATTTTATTTTAAATGGTCATAATGAATTTTTGGCTCTAAGGCCTTTTAATGAGCACCCTAAGAAAGCCGTGAAATTAAATAAAGAGTATTCGGATGCTCGTTGAAAGGTTTTAGAGCCAAAAATTCATTAAAAGGCCTTAGAGCCAAAAATTCATTATTGTAACGACCCGGATTTTTGTCCTTTTTTTTTTTTCGAATAAAGAAATTATTTTTAATCAAATAGTCTATAGTAATCGATTAACTATTTTAAAGTGTAATTAGATTAAACCAGAACCTAGATTAATTTTTCGTGACTAAAATTAGTTTAGCAAAATTTTAATTCAACTTGTAATTATAAATGTGTGTGCATAATTATCTATATTATTCATACTAATAATCATCCCACAATTTATGGGATTTGGTTACCCATCTCTCACCAATCTCTCCCTCTATCTTTATTTTTTTCACTTACCCACTTCCCTTCAAACTCTTCCTAAACTATATCTCTTTTTAATCTCAATAACATCCCACCTCCTTCCAATTTCTCTATAAATCCAAATCCCTCTTTCCCATTCTTTTATTCGGCTGAGAAAGAGAGAGAGAGAAGAAACCTAGAAAAAGAAGGAGAGAAAAAAAAAGAAGAAAAGATCGATAACCCAAACTCAATTTTCGTCCATATCACGTCCCTCTGTTCACGGCCTGTTTCTTCCTAGTTGCTGACGTTTTTAGGTCTAAGTTTCTTCACAAATGTTGTAGAGGGCGTCGAGATCTTCGATTTCGACCCAAGAATCACCCAAAAAGGTCAAGGATTGATAGAGTTATCGCTGTCCAAAGTTCAGCAAAATTCTCGGATTTCTGTTTCCAGACAGCAAACAGGACTTATGAAAACCCCCACTTTTCTCCTAGTTCGAATGGTTTTCGGGTTTCGACTTCTTCATAAAAGTTGTAGAGCGTTTTAAGATCTTCGCGTTAGACACAAGAATCGTCCAGAACGGCAGAGGTTTGATCAAGTTATTCCAATCCAAAGTTTCTACTAAAATACCGATCTTTCGCCGCCAAACGAAAACCCACCGACTCCACTGAATCGTTTTGTCCAGATTAAAGGTAGATTAATCCTTCTCCTACCTTCCCCTAAGTATATTATTGTACTAAGATATTAGTTTTTATGATTAAAATAAATAAAAAAAAAAGAATCGAATGAACGAAACTCAGTTTTTCTGAAAAAGAATTCACTGTTCATAAGCATCGTCACTGTTCACGTTTTTTTACTGTTCATACTAAAAAACCCTAAATTACAGTTTTCCCCCTTAACTATTTTAGTATAGTGTTTCGGTCCAAATTAAAAAATACAAGTTATGTTTACATAATGATTAAGCCCTTGGATTTACTAAAATAGTAGAATCTGTGTCCTAGTCAACAATACGTTTTAATTAAATGTTGTATTGGTATAAAAAAAAAAAAAACAATCTTTATGATAATGTCTTTATATTATTTGACCCTTATCTATTATATTAGTATTATAAGAATGTATTTTACAAAGATACCAATATAAACCTAGGCTTATTATTATTTGAATAGAATTATTATTATTTTTTTTTTGAGATAAAAGGTTTCTTGTTTTATTATTAACTTGTTGGTCACACAAGACTAAGGACAACGACCCATTCATAAAAAGTTACGTGATTTCTACGCATATTATTTATTTCAATTATCATTGTGATTATTTGTTTATTACTCCGACACTTGATTTATATGCTAGACCGGACCCTTGAAACATGGGGTGGTATGCGAATAGAGTTCACCTAGACGATGCTAGATAATGGATGAATTGGAAAGTTTATTTTTAGATCTGCCTGCAGGTAGGATTTTGAGATGTGATGAGTTGGATGTGATGATTTGAAACTGGCAAAGTAAGCTCAGTGATAAATTGAAACTGGCGGGAGTCCAGTGATGAATTGAAACTGGCGAGAGTCCAGTGATGAATTGAAACTGGCGAGAGTCCAGTGATGATTTAAAACCTGGCGAGTAGTCCAGTGATGTTTTGATAAAACCTGGCAAAGTAAGCCCAATGATATTTTGATAAAACCTGGCAAAGTAAGCCCAGTGATATTTTGATAAAATCTGACGGTGGGTCAGTGACGTTTTGCGATGATAAAACCTGATGGTTGGTCAGTGATGTTTTCTGATAATAAAACCTGGCAAAGTAAGCCCAGTGATATTTTAATAAAACCTGACGGTTGGTCAGTGATGTTTTGCGATGATAAAACCTGACGGTTGGTCAGTGATGTTTTCTGATGATAAAACCTGGCAAAGTAAGCCCAGCGATATTTTGATAAAACCTGGCAGGTGGTCCAGCGATGTTTTGTGATGATAGAATTGGTGGGAGTTTAGTGGTGATTTTGATGCGGTGATTAAGGTAGACAAACTCTAGTAATGTCCGGTCATGACAAGCTTCCTCTTATTGTTAGGCAATTGGACAATAATGAATAAGGTTATGTGCGCTACTTCTATATTAATTTTCTGCTTTAACAACATATTGTTGCCTGCTAGCTGTAAAGTAAGAGGGGTAGTTGGGTTGGATTATTTTACTGGGTGATTTATCACTCACGGATACGTCTGTATCCTGGCAAATCGTTTGCTTCGGCGATCAATTTGCCAGAGGGCGTAGGATTCAATGACGGTGCAGTTCAACGCGGAGAGAACATCAGGAATGGAGATTAAGTATGCTCGGGATTCGTGGCAAGCCTAGAGTCAGCTCTGAAGTTAATGTATTTTGAATCAGTAAATTTTCTTGAGATTGTAATGGCTAAACATTTCTTTTGGAAAATCATATTTATTTAGCAAATTTTCTTAAGGAAATTACTTTATTTTGCTCCCAAAAAGTCGGGGCGTTACAATTATGACCATTTAAGATAAAATGATCAGAAAAATAAGATATTTGCACCTGTTCAAACAGATTGAAAATTGGAACATTTTTTTTTTCCGTTAGTTTCGTTAACGGTGTTAATGATTTTACCAATTTGGAACCTAAAACAAACTATAGGGATGAAATTAGAACACTTTGAAACTAGAGGGACGAAAGTGAAACAACTATAAAACTACATGGACGATTAAGAAAATTTGCCCTTAGGTTTTTTTGATCGGAGAATTTTTTGAACTTTGTGCCTTGTTCACTTCGCGATTTAAAAAGAATTTTTCAAAAAATTCCCCCTACATTCCCCCTTTTTCTCTCTATCTCTCTTCACTCATTACCCCTACTATTTTTCAAAAACACTTTTCAAATCGCAATCCAAACAAATCATGGTGTATATTTTTGAGACAAACATGTGATGCAAAAATTACGAAATTGCCACTGACGGACTGATGAGATCCGCTATTGGTCGCAGAGAAAAAGAAAACCCCGTTGTCAAACAGGCCAGAGCTTTCTCCACAGCCGACCATGGCTTCCGCCCTCCTCCTCAAGGCCAGGTCACTCAGAAACTCCTCTCTCCTCATCACTTCCCGCTTATTTCCACCCCTCTCTTTTGCTTCTTCTTCTTCTTCTTCTTCTTCTTCTCTCTCCTCTTCACCCTGCAAAACAAAAACCCAACCCCTCTCCCAACCCTCCCAAACCAAAACCCCACCTTCCCCCAAGAAAGTCCCATTCACTGTCTCGGTTCACGGAAGGACGTGGGCGGATCCTTACCACTGGATGCGCAACACCAACGATCCCGATTTCATCCGTTATTTGTCCCAAGAAAACTCTTACGCTGAGGATTTCATGGCCGACACCCAGAAACTGCGGCAGGCTCTGGTTTCTGAGATGAGAAGCCGAATGCCGGCCGAGGTTTCCACTCCCCCTGAACGCTTGGGACCCTGGTTCTGTTCTTTTCCTTTGTACCCATTTGGCATATTTGTTTATCAGCGTGGGTATGGGTACAGACTTGGTATCTGTACCAGCGCATACAGACCCAATTTGAACCCATCTCGGTCCCCCAAAGATAATCCAAGCTGCTCATTTTGTATGGAGTCGCTGTGAAAAATTAGTTCAATCGGATATGGGTATGGGCGTCTACGAAACGTCCAACTCTTTCCCAGAATTCAGGCCTGAATTTTAAAGCAAGTTGGATGTATCATAGATGCCAAAAGCTTCATTTAGTATGAATTACTCCAATGACAAACTCAAGTGTAAATACAAATTTGAGTAAGAGCTTCGTTAATGGCATAGTTCATAAATTGTGAAGAGCAAAATAAGCCTTCAAATTTGATTACAAGCTTCATTACTGGCAAAGTTCCAAATTTGGGAAGGGAAAATTAGCCTGGCAAAATTTGAGTAAAAATTTGTCCCTTGATTTAATTAAAACTCACTTTGGTTTAAGGTTGAGTCAAGGAGTGTAGTGGATTTTAGGGGGGGTTTTACTCACATTTTGAGTTTGAGGAAAAAAAAAGTTAAGAGCCGGAGATGCTAAGTGTGATGGAGTATGTATTTGGTTTAATTTTCCCCCCTGAAAATTCAGTAAGTATATTTGGTTCTAGGTTTTATTAAACAGCTTTGATGAAACAGCACTCTATAATGGGTTCCTGGTATTTAGATGTAAATGGTTTGGAAAATATGCTAATTCATGAAGGTAAGGTATTACAATTGCCATCAATGAGGTTTATGTTTTGAAATTATTGTATAAAAACCTCATTATCAAATCTCTCGAATACATGTCTTCGAATGGCTGTAGCCAAGCAATTCTGGACTATTCGGGTTGAAGTAAAACTGGGGTTTGGAGTAGTAAAGTGGGCTAAGATATTGTTTTGGCCTAGTTTGAGTAAAAATGCATAACACAGTGTTCATTTAGTAATAAAAAAAGATAGCAGTTCAATTTTCATTAGTTTTTTAAGGTAATTAAACTGCATGTAAACCCAAAATAAAAGGTCGTATAACAATTGGTTTTTTATGTTTTTGTTCCCATTCGAGGGGCTATACCTGCAGTCCCACCAAATAAGGTTGAGGTGAATATGTTGCTTGTAGTAGGAATCAAAGACAAAGTGAGCTTGTTCATATTCCTATGTCTACAGTAAATATGAAGAATTAGTTTCCGTAGTTAAAACATGCTTTTGCTAGAATTTTAGGCTTTCTGGTTTAGTTATTGGCAGTTAAGCAAGTGGGTATGTATCTCAAACATATGCATAATATAAAAACCTATCTACTGTAAAAGCATATGCACCTATCTACTGGAATAGTTATTGTACATGTGATTATTTTTGTCTTGAAACTCGTGTGGTTCTTTCTTGGGATGGGCAGGTTGTACTATCAGTTTGTTCCAGAGGGTAAGGAGTACCCGGTTTTGTGTAGGAGGTTAGCAACTGAAAAAAAGGATTGGATGGAGACTGTTGTCAATTACCTAAGAGGAAGATCTGGGAAGGAGGAAATTTTACTTGATTGGAATGAGATTGCAGAACAGTATGGTCAGTTCTTTTTCTTATCTTCTTGTTTAGAGGAATAATTTGTTGTTTGCGAGTTTATTTTGATGTTGGCTATCTAGTTTCTTAGGGATGATCTAGGACAGCCTAGGTGTCATTTATATACTCCCTTTTTAAAAGTCCAGTATTCCATTTTGAGGTTATCATCCCTTAATTAAGTGTCCATTTTGGAAAGTTAGTAGGTGAAAGTTAGTACATTTTCTATTTTGCCCTTAAAAGTAGATTTCATTTTGAAAAGTTAGTGGTAAAAAGTGCAATAATAATGTCTCCATAGAGGGTAATTATGGAAAGTAACAACTTATAACGTGTAGTGATGATGACTCCATAAAAAGTTAGATTAACGAAATACGACACGTAAAAAAGGGACGGATGAGTATATTAGTAGGGTAATACAAAGTGATGGGAATTTCGTGAAACCTCACTTCGAATTAGTTGGTAGTATTGAGTCCAACATAATATCGTATATGGCATGTGATTTTGACTCTATCAAATTTAAATTGTAATCACCAGAGTCAGATGTTAATAATCTAGACATGAATGCCACAGTGAAGCATCTTGATTACATCTTTATACATGTGTTCTTCATATGAGTCTGAGTCTTATTTTTTAATATCTAATGACTGTTGATTTATATCTTTGTATCCTTATACTAGTGATCTTTTCCCTAGCTTGATAACATGTTTGACTTTCATATGAAGTCAAAAGATACATTTTAGTAGAAGCAAGGTTTATATTCAATGTGTCTCCAACATGACTGTATCCGAATTTCGGGAGCAATGACATGTCCTCGTCATCTTAGTGAGAGGGATTAATATGCTTTACTTTAAGTACTGCATTACTCGCAATTTGTGTTCCAAATTCTTTGTTTTTGTTTTCACTCTTCTAGGATATGTTCACGTGGGCACATGTCGTGTATCACCAAACCATAACTTCCTTGCATACACACTTGATACAACTGGCGGTGAAAACTTCATGCTCCAAATTAAGGATCTTACAACATTTCACAATATTCCAAAATCAAGAGTTGATGGGGTTGTGAGCTTGGCATGGGCTCAGGATGGTCGCACATTGTTTTACACGGAGTCGGATGAGAACCAACGGCCCTACAGGCAAATTCTGACTGTAAATTTTTTTAAAATTTTTTCTTTCAATTGGGAATCGTAATATTTCTCACGTTATTGTTAGTTTAACCAGGGTACTATGCGCAAAACTTGGATCAGATTCTTTGGTTGATGTTCAAGTCTTTACGGAAGATGATTCTAGCTACTGTGTGGATATCACCAGCACAAAGGATGGCAAGTTCATAACTGTGAATTCTAACTCGAGAACATCATCTGAGGAAGGAACTTGCCCGTATAATTTTCTTTTCCTTTGCATGTCTCAAAATTCCTTCTCCTTACATATTTAAATCTTGGTGGTTTTATGCAGGTTTATGTCATCGATGCAAGCAACCCACAGGATGGATTACGAAGGTTATGTAAGCGTGTCCCTGGAGTACAGTTCTTTGTGGAACATCACTGTGGTTTTTTCTATGTTCTAACAAATGCTTCTTTGGGTGAGGATAAGGATTTGTCAACTGGGACTTATTACTTGGGTAGAGTCCGAGTTGAAGACATGCACTTGAATAATTGGCAGGTTAACTATATTTTCTTCTGTCCAGATATGCATGAATACCCGGTTTCCAATGCTTTACTATGCATGGTCTGATTTATAACTTGTTGAAATGTCATGAACTCATGAATACTGGGGGTGTAATGCTTGTAGATATAGTATTGGAAATATGTGTGGCGTTCCCACTTCCCCCTAATGAAACAGTGTAGAGAATCAATTCTCAAATTAGTAGTCAGTGGTGATGAGTAAATTGTGCTTAGCAGCAATGTGGTATGGCAGGAACTTATGAATTCTCAGTGAAGAAGAGGGTGTCAGGTTGAGTGACGCTGGAAGAGATAAGTCCTCTTGGCTGGTTTTCATTCTAATAAACATAGCATAGTTCTTTTCTAAATCCTGTATTTTAAGGGCACCGTTGGTTGGGTGGGGCTTTATTAACAACTGATATGGTAGTTTTCTGTTTCTTGGGACGTTTTAGGGCTTGGGTACTCTTCTGTGGTGAGCTTATTAGATTCCTCATAGTGCGACGACATCTATGATGCCTAACCTTTCATGATTATAAAAGGCATGATAACTTTCTTTTCAAACAATACTTGTACCTCTTTATTTCTGTCTTGTTCTTCTTTTTCAAAAAATATTTCTATCTTGGTTGATGTTTACAATTATGAAAGAATGCTTGGTTTAAACTTTAAAATAGCTTTTAGTGGAATGATGTAAGTTTTTCTTGGAATTAGGGGGCTGTAAAGAGCATACATCAAGGCTGTGGCAAGACATGATTATCAATTATGGAAGAAAGCTTGGTTTAAAATAGTTTTTTAGTGGAATATGTAAGTTTTTCTTGGAAATTAGGGGGCTGGAAAGAACATAAATCAAGGCTGTGGAAAAGACATGATTATCTAAGGTAAATATCAAGCCATTGTCTAAGATAGACTTCAATGAACTAAAAAGTACTGTTGTGGCTGACCCTAGTTAGTCACTTAGTTGAGAATTTTTATTTTTGTTTTTGGGTTGAATTAACTAGGTTCAGGTTTGTTTCATATGTTGGCATGATATTTTCTTTCCTTGGATGGTTCTCTGTGTATGAATGAAAGTTTATTTCTTTTATACATGGTATACTTTTTGTTATTATTGTTAGACATTTTTGATAACGATCGATTTCATATCAGAATATCATTGTACCAAGTAAAGGTAGCAGCTTACGAGATATGGACATTTTGAATGGACATCTGGTGCTTTTCCTTGACAAAATGGACTCCACTCAGATATGTTCCATCAATCTGCCTATAGACGTTGATTGTAAGGTATTTAATTTGCTTGTTTTGTTCACGAACATTACAAAAGCAAGATTTTTTTTAATCTTACTGTTCAACCTAAAATACCTCCGACTCCTGTTATCATACATGTTGGTTACATTGAAATTTGAAAGTTGATAGAGGGGTCCCATAGGTATAGATAGAAAGGCAAGCTAACTGAAGATAGAGTGGGATGCACAAGAAATAATTGTTCCAACATCCTCATTGCTCAAATTGTTTCGATGGTTGAATGGCATGTATTTGAAGGTTCGAACCATAGTATTGTTGTTCGAATTTATTTTTGTGTAAACTTTCACTTTCTGTTTGTGTAGTCTTTTTTTTATAAATATAATAGAAGTTAGAGGTCCAAGTGTCTAAATTGGGTGCTGGTTTAGGATACAGCAACATATGTGACACCTACCCCCTTGCCCATGTCGTAACCATCAGATAAGTGTATTGTGGGGAAAATAGTAGAGTCCTTACAACACTCTCTTAGCATTTCAGAAGGGAGTGCGAAATGCACACTTCAAACTAAACTATACGAAGAGAAGATAATTGTTCTATTCCCCAGTTGTGGCACAAGATGGGAACTAACCCCATGGGGAACCGCCCGGAGGCCCCCTTCCTTGAATCGGATAGCCATTCTTGAATGCAATGTCATTCAATTTCTACTTAACTTGCTGAAAGTGAACTAAGTAATCCTAACTGTAGGAGTTCCCGTTGCTTTTTGAATGCAAAGCTTTCTATTTTGTCAATTTCATGAGAAGCTATCTTCCTTTATTATCTGAAAAAACACAAAGCCCTGCTTTTCATAGTCATTGTGCATATATTCATTGGAATACCTCTGGACCTGTTTTGCAGCATTGTGTGGAGATTGACTATCTTGATCCTTGGTTTTTCCCTCTGCCCTCGAATTTCTGTAGAATCAGTCCCGGTTCAAATAACTTCATGAGCTCAGCATATCGAGTGGTGCTTTCATCTCCAGTGGTATAATATCTATTCACTAATTTACCTATTAGTCATACCCACTTCCTATATATTTGGTGCGTTGCTTCCATTGCAGCGATAATGGTTCCAGTGTGTCTAGCTTTTCTTTACACACACACACACACACACACTTGGTGATGTAGTAAGCTGAACCTGGATATTAGATGGGAATTTGTGTTTGGCCGTTTCATTCAATATGTATTTTGGTCTCTGTTATGTTATTCACCTTCTTTTACGTTAGACCTTTTGTTGTTAGGGGTGTATGCTAGTAAGGTGCAACCAAATAACCAACTAATGAAACCTCTTTTGGTTTGGTTCGCTTTGTACCGGAGGCATTTGGTTCAGGCTTGTTTGTTGTGGTGTAAATTCAGTTTGCTTTCAGGTTCGGGTTAGGTGACAGGTAAAAAAGATAACACGAAAACAGGCAACATATGTGTTTTATTTATCAGTAGTTTAGCCCTCTGAATTACTGATCATGCTTTGTGTGCAGGTTTCTTATCAGTAGAATTGTTGACTTCTTAGTCAAGAATAATAAGTTGAAAAAAGTAGGCACTTATTCAACTCTACTTGACAACTAGTGTCTTCTTACATGATTGATGATGTAACAATATGGTGTGTTGCATTTGGCATTCAGAACTTGAAAATGTAGTTCATAGCTTACAATTTTACAATACAAAGAGAAGATAAGGTTTAGATCAGCTCATTAATTTTGATCCGATTGCAACCTTTGGTCATACTATCATTCCTCTGAGCAAGTCTTCAATCTCTTCGGTGTTAAACAATAATATCTAATTGAAATAAACCACTTTGTAGAGTGTGAAAAAAGATTTGCATTATTAATTATCAAATTCTACGTTATGTTCTTTTTCATATGGTTCCATCTTCAAACCCACTATTAGGCTCGCTAATATTTTTTAACAAAGTTTGACCAACATGGAATAGATGCCTGATACACATGGAACAACGCAACATGGTTATGGGCGCTAACCTACCTCTGGCGCAGGAGGCACCACATTGTCCTGTAGTTACTGATTCCTAAGGTTCAGAATCACAGGTCATGCACGAGATTAGTCAGTGGGATGTGGTGATTTTGTTATCTAAGCATTGCAACTCTGGAACACAGGTTCCCTTCCACTTTGTGATGGGTCCGTTTGGATTTAGCCGTGCCAATTTTTTTTTTTCCTTATTTAATAGCTAGGGCTATCTGTTCGATGTATGATGCATGCTATTTGTTGTCAGCTAACAAATTATTACTTGACCTAAATCTGAAAAGATTTGGGGAAAGCATTGTTTCAGTACCCAGCTACATTTTCAATTAAGCCTCACTTGAAATGGACATGTGATGGAGCTTGGTTAAAACAGGATCATGATATCTTTTCCTTTTCTTTTTCCAACTTCCTTAAATCGTTTGTTCTGTAAATTGGTGGAAACTGAAGTTTCAGACGGTGCTCAGTTTTCCACAATTCTCAGCTTGAAACTATCAGAGCACAAAGCAAATTTTGAATTATCGAAGTTAATTACTTTTCATGTATATTGTCTCCGACTCTGACCTGAAGAAGTTCTTGAGCCTGAATGTGTATTGTCTTACTAGCTGAGGAATCGCTGTTCAATTGAGTGGACCACAAGATATCTCATTTCTTACTTTCGTGAATGCAGATGCCTGATGTAATTGTTGACTATGACATGTCAAGACGTACATTCTCGATTGTGCATCAAGAGGATGTACTGGGCATTTCAGCTGCCATTGGATCGTCCTCCCAGACTTTTGACAGAGAAGTTGATGAGCTTCCAGAGGCTTCAGAGGACAAGGAGAAAGATATCCAGAATTGTGAAGTCTGTTCATGGAAGGACTTCTCTGATGCATATTTGTGTGAAACAAAGGAAGTCCTTTCCCATGATGGTGTTGTTGTTCCTCTCACCATATTGTACTCCAAGAAGTCGCATCTGAAGGATCAGTCTCCTGGGATTCTTCTAGGGTATGGAGCATATGGGGAAGCTCTGGATAAAAGCTGGTGCTCGGACCGTCTAAGTTTGTTGGATCGTGGGTGGGTGGTTGCATTTGCTGATGTGAGGTCAGTTATATCAAGGATGTACTTTTTTTTCTTTTCGTTTTGCTTTTTTGGCAAGAACAAAAACTGAAACTGAATCTAAAATAGGATGGGATTTCAAATCTGGTATTAAAATTTATAGCCTTGCTTGGAAATGTTAATTTCATTGTATAAATGGTGACATATCCTCTATTTTGCTTGGGCACCGATCTCTTCTCTCCGCAAATGAGAGAGAAAGTCAGAGGAAAAAACAAGTTCTCTCTTTGCGAGATCCGATCTAAATGCTGGTCGCAATCTTGGAGAGTGTAGGATTGTAATAATTGGCAGACAATGCATTACCTTTTTGTTGGACCTTAAAGGTGCTTTTAGGACAGGAAGAAGACCATAAACCATGGTTATTGTGCGAGGAATGGAAATCCAACAGCAAAAATAGCTGGGAAGATTTTAGAGAATTCACTCATAGTTGACTTTTTTCGAGAAACATTGAATGACTATACTTCGAGCTTCTTGCTGAGCCTCACATGTCTTTTGTTCTCAAGTATTCTTCTGAAAGGTACTAAAACAAGGGGTACAAGCCTAGTTGATGCCTTGCGTACTACATATCAACAACCTATGCAAGAAAAATCATATAGTTTCTGACACTAGCAAATCATGAATTATGTCTTTATCGCTCTACCTAGCAGCCTAGAAATATTTCGATGCTTGTTCACTGTAGCACGGATACGGACACAGACATGGGACACGGCAATTTAAAAAAATGGGAATACGGACACGGCAGGGGATACGCCACGTGTATAAAATAAATAAATGTACATATATATATAAAAAAATTATGAACCATTGTATATGAATAATTTCACAAATTGTATAAATTTTTTCCAAAGGCATAGTTACAGTTTAACCCAAATGTTTTGAATAATTTCATATTAACCCCCAAAAATTTAAAAACTATTATATTTTAACCCCGGTTGTGTCTCCAGCGTGTCCCCAGCCGTGTCCTCATTGTGTCCCCTATCAAAAAATAATAAAAGTTATTGGACACACCATGTGGCGTGTCCAATACGTGTCCCCGTGTCTAATACGTGGACACGGCGCTCTTTTGGAGTGTCGGTGCTACATAGCTTGTTCACCTGAAACAGAAGATATGCACGGTATTTTGTTGAACTGTGTTTTCTTTTTACTTGCATTCTTTGTACGAGCAGGGGTGGCGGGGGAGTTGATCCTTCTTGGCACAGGTCTGGCGGTGGATTACACAAATTGAACTCTATCTATGATTTTGTGTCATGTGGAAAATTCCTTGTTAATGAGGGTTATGTTTGCAAAGATAAGCTTGGTGCTGTTGGACATAGTGCAGGATGTCTCCTTGTAGCGGCAGCCATCAATATGTATCCAGATTTGTTTCGGGCTGCCATCATGAAGGTAAGCTCCTTTGGAATATGCTAAAATATAATCAGAAGTTGGGTTCAGGGTCTTGGATTGGTTGCAAACATTGTGGGTTTATGCAACCTGGAACCTTATGCTCTGCTTATTTTTATCAAAAGATGCTAGAAAAAAGAGCCAGAGATTCTATACCCATGCAGAGTTGCAATGACATGTGAATCATTTCAACCTTTGCTTGCTCTAATATTCTAATAACAAAGCAATCAAAGCAGGGAGCTCCTAAAGTTGTGCCACTCCCATCTTAGGAGCGTGCTCCCAACTAAGTAGCTTGACAGGAGCCTGCTGTCATTGAGATGGGAGCACACTCTTTACGAAGATGGGAGTTTTTTTATGAACCTTGTATATTCTATGCTACATTATCACTTGGCTTTATTGAGTGGCCTTTGATGATCCCATATATGGAGCCCATGGGATGATATCTTGAAACGCAAACAACATATTGCAACACTAGCCCATTTCTTACACTTGAGGTGGACTTTGCCCATATTTTTACTCCTAAGATGATTGTACTTTTAAATTGTATATGTACATGTTACTTTCACGCTCTGAACCTGGGGAGCTTCTACATTCCTCCGCTCCCACTCCCATCCCCACTCCGTGCAACTAAGGTTTGATTAGTACCAACCTTGCCAGTAAATGGGAAATGCTTTATGGTGTATTATATATTATAAGATTTAAGACGGGAACATTTGTGTATATGTTTACCTGTTTACCATTTGAGGCTGGAACATACTTTGGACTTGTGTTACAGTGGAATGCTAATATCCTGGCAAATCATATATTTGGATGTGCATTCGGAAACATGGTGCACCTTCATTTCAATGCAGTGAATTTAGAAATCCAATACCATACTGATATTAAAATAAAATTTTTACTAAAAATCTAAAGATAGTGAAGTTTTGGCTAGGAAACAGTATTTAAAAGATTGGTCATTATGCTATAGAATGGTATTTTGCATGAATGATAACAATTATACTATTTGCTTCATTATGTGTCATACTGTCATACCACGTTCTGTTGTTGTTCCTTGTATAAACCTGTATGGTCTGCGGACCAGGGAACATAGGTTTCCAACCATGGGTATGTGGTTGTGAACATGATTTTCTATTATTTCTCTAATCTTTCATCCTCGGAGTTGGGGAAGTAAAAGCAACTTGGCCATGCAGAATCTCCCTTCATCTTTTCTTATGTACCCATATTCCATATCTATATTAGCAAGGTATCTTAATGCAGGAAAGTTTATTTATTTTTTTGATTTTGACAAGTGATAATGTTGAAGGAGTAATGTCTTTGTGATAATTGTCCCAGGTTCCATTTCTTGATATATGCAACACATTGTTGGACCCCAGTTTACCTCTCACCATTTTGGACTATGAAGAATTTGGAAATCCTCAGATTCAATCCCAGTTGGAGTCTATACTCCAGTATTCGCCTTACGATAATATTGCTGGAGGAGTTTGCTGCCCTTCAGTACTTGTGACAGCATCATTTCACGACTCGAGGCAAATCTATATCTCATGCCTTAGCTCATCCATAGATATATTCACGCCTGTGTTTGTATTTGCATTGCAGTTATTCATATGAACTATGTGCGTGCGTACTTCCATATCCATGAACTTAACTGGTAGCCTCTTTAATCATTCCCAGAGTTGGTGTTTGGGAAGCTGCCAAATGGGTGGCCAAAGTACGAGATATGACCTGTTCAAGTTGTTCTCGTTCAGTCATCTTGAAAACAAATATGAGCGGTGGACATTTTGGCGAAGGAGGTCGTTTTGGTCTATGTGAGGAAACTAGTTACGAATATGCTTTTCTCATGAAAGTTATGGGGTTCTTGGACCACAAAGTGCTCTAGGTTTTGCAGTAAGTTTGAGAATGCAATTCTAGGATCCTCCAAAAGAATTTGCTTGACTGGGTATTGGGGTTTGCTAATTCTGGAGGCTCTCTGTAAGATGTGAGGCAGAAAGCTCAATAGGGAAACGTTGTTTCAAGACGGCACTTGATTTCAGGTTATGGTTTATTTCCTCAATTAATTTTTCTGCATATCTTCTCTAGACTCGTGTTGATGAGTTTTTATATGTACAGAAAGAAATCATGTCCATGATAGTGGGCGAGCACTGTAGACATTGTAACAGCACTCTTCCACTGAGATTAAGGTCTCAGCACTTGCAATCTCAAGGAACCGCACGCGTGGAGACTCTTACAATGGTACGATCTTGTTACAAGCTGATGCCTAGTAAAAATAGTTTCTTTCCGGAGAGAGGTTAAACTTCTTTCATAGACTGTTATTTACCCATATAGTATTTATGTTGTATCCATGTGCCACATGTTTCTATACTGATTAGCAGACCGTTTTGGTAGAAATTTTCTAAATAATAACTCCTCAAGTCAATTGAACTAGGTAACAGGTACAAAAATTCCTTTAATAATCCTTAACAAATAGGCTATAAGTTCACTTGTGTCAGGGAAACTTTGCACTGTGCTGCAGAACTTGTGGTGAAATGGCATATCCGTATGCTTCTCTAAGGTTTAGGCTTTTTTTGTTTTTCTTCCGGGGCATGAATGCTAATAGATGAATGCAATTCTTTCTTGGGGTTAAAAGGGATGATTCGAAATGGAACCTTGTGATGAAGACGAACTGATGACGTATTTAAGGTTAACTAGTGTTCTTCTGCTTCAAGTGATATGGACATACAGAAATATCTATAGAATACTGGTCATTTTACTCACCAAAGGTAAATAACAATCTTTAATCAGATTTCTGCCTCTTGTCTATACAAGTTTATTTTGTTTTTGTAGTTGATGGTCTAATTACCATTTCCTTTTGGTATTGTTACTAATTTTTTTGTTGTATTTCTTTTTTGGCTATTTCCAGTGATCTATCAACTGAAGCCCCACCCTCGAGCAAATTCATCGAATTTGTGGATCGTTGTAATCATTTTCGCTTCAATATCGTTGGAGTTGTACTGTTTGCATCCCTAGTTCTGTGCTGGAAATGTTTATATGGGTACCCAAACATACTTCCCAATTTTTGTGCAAACAAATATTTTATACAAGCTTATTTTTCTAGAGAGAGAGAGAGAGAGAGAGAGAGAGAGAGAGAGAGAGAGAGAGAGATTATTTCAGCAATTTCTAGTTGACAAGTTGGAGAATTTCATATTCTTGTTAGTTATATCAATTTGATCCCCATGTAGAATCTCATTATAGTAGATGCAATATCGCAGCATGTAGTATTCGGTACGCTAAGGCTAAGTTCTACTACGCTAAGAGTTTTTTTTTTTTTGGTTTTTTCTTATTTTGTTCTTAATCGAATTTTTTTCGCGTTTGTTAGTTTTGTTCATAACTTTTGTGGATTATTAATTCGTCTCGTCAAGATGAATTAGAAAAGTAAAAAATTGACTTTTAGCTAAATATTTTTTGAAATATCCAACATAAAAGCCCAAAAAGCCGAGCGCAAAATTAATAAATGTGAAAAAAATTTGAATATGAGCAACAAATGCAAAAACTCAGAATTTTTAGCGAACTTAGCTTAATTGATAGTCCGTGTCTCAAGTGATTTGATGGGGTCGGCAGGAATTTCACTAATAAACAGTGTTGTAGATTATTTTTGGCTCTCTCTCTCTCTCTCTCTCTCTCTCTCTCTCCTATTTGGTTTTTATTTATTCTCTTTTGATTTAGGATTTCTAACTGGACAGGCTATTAGTTACGAGTCTACGTTATCTCCCCATCCATGAAATTGAATTTTTTCCTGTACATATTAAAGGGAGAAACAAATGAAGTGAAAACAATGAAGGGATGTTGAGCTTAACAAATTGAGGACCCATCTCCATCACCCTAGTTGAGATCTCTGTCTAATTGCATTCTAGTGCTTTCACTCTGACAAGAATTCGATTAAACCCCCTATTAACTTCCTTATCTAACCACAGTTAACAAGATTCATTTTCCCAAATTGTTGGAGTTGACACAAATATGATGCAAGTACAATTCCCTGCCCCATTAATTGACACCTTAGCTCTTGTTCTTGCCTGATATTTAGGCTGCGTTGTCAACCGTGGCGGACATAGAATTTGTGGGTAGCACATGCTCAATCACATGTATTGTATATCATCAACAAAAAATATGTTTCTCACGAGTATATATTGCTACTTGTGCGGTCTAGGGAAGAGACGAGATGGTATGTGCTTAGATGTCATTTAAGTGAGTTCACATATGCGAATTAAAAATGATTAAAAAAAACTTCACACTTTAGGGGTTTTCTTTCCACACACATGAATTTTAATAAGCTTTTTTCATCGAAAGGACTTGCAGGGGCCATTTCAAAGAATTTTTAAAAATAACTTGAACAATGTGTACAGCTTGTGTGAATATTTGAAGTTGTGCAAGGGTTCGGAAACTCCAGCACCCCTTGGCCGGTTGGTTGCCAATCAAGATAAGAGAATGGAGACTTATTTCGGATAACCGGGTTTGTCTATCCTCAAAATTATGAACATCACATGTTGTACACTTGGTCACGTTGGTTGCGGAACATGATAACTGGAATAAGCATGAGATTGTCTATCCCATGGGACATGTAAAACGGAGGAGTGTGTATCTAATTCCTATCTGATGTTTGTAAAGGGACGAATATGCACCTCGTTTCTACACTTGATGTTTGACACCTTTTGAATCTTGTTATACTTTGTCCCGATCTCATTGTTAGATGTTTTGGAGGGTTCCAATCTAAAATCAATTGACTATAGGTGGAGTAACTTTTAGAATATATTAATAAAGTTTGGATGGCTAACACTCCCCCTCACGTGACAAGGATCTAAAACCTTAGATCTTGTGACCACACCGAACCCTTTCCATTGCTTTTTGGGGTCAAGCTTTCACTAGCGAGACAAAAATATGCTCTTCATAGTAGTTGAACTTGAGACTAGCTTGTAAGCATAACGCACTCTTTCAAAGTGCATTGTTTCTCTCGAAAAATTTCTATCCCAAGTAATTCGGATTTCGGAACACACAAATATCGAAGCACGCGACACACGAGGAAATTATTTAGGTGCATGCATGTCATTGTTACTTCAACATACGTCGAACATATGTGATATATTCATAAAAGTAAATGCTGAAAATGGAATGTATGATACCTAGTCCCTTATACCAAAATACATCATTCCCAATTAAGTATAAGGAAAGGAATACTTTTGTCATACATTTAGAGCAATGGATGTTGCCAGAATCTACCCACAACAAATTAATAAGAAGAAAAAGGAATCAATAAAATTAATTAATGACATGCATGTAGATTGACAAGCTAGTACCAGTGACTGATTCATGACTGAAGGCTTGTTTAACACCATGCATAGACTCCTCATTCTCTTTAAAATGGGCAGCAGTTTTACACCATTCTGCACCACGGCCAGTTTTCCGGTTGCATTCGCCGGAAAAAACCTCTTCTCAAAGAAAGAGGAACCACTTACGTATCATCATTCGTTGTATGAATAATCGACTAAGATTAAGAGTTAATAAATATTTTTTGATCATGTCCGGCTACAAGGTTTCATCAATGGCAGAAATCAGGGAGCTGAACGAGAAAGAATACGATAAGAAGGGGGTGAGATACTTGGGAAAAATCAACGTAGAAAAGATGAAATATTCCGTGGTTGCTCGGGCACGATTAATCGCTGAGATAAAGATTTGGGCGATCCGGGTGATGACCCTAGTTCTTATTTGGGCTTGCGCGCTGCAGTTGGCGGCGCTGGGCCATACATGGGGGCCGAGGGTGGTGCAACACTGGTCTTCCGCTGCCTCCGTTCCCCCTACACGTGAGTGCTATAAAGTTACTTTAAGTACTACTAATATGGTATTTTCATCAGTCTCATAATGAACATTCCTCCTGCAGGGCTTTATAAGAGCAACGGATATCTGATGGTTTCAAGCAATGGAGGACTGAATCAAATGCGAGCCGGAGTGAGTGAATTATTACTTCTTAATTTCTCTATACATACTTGCAATGAACTTGTGTGATTATCGGCTCTATCGCGAATTGCGATCCCCTATCACAATGCACACTTAAGCCACATGAAAGTATTGTATATTTCTGCTGTATTTATCTGCTGATTAACCTCATCTCTGGCGCAGATTTGCGACATGGTTGCTATCGCAAGATACATAAATGTCACACTCATAGTACCTGAACTCGACAAAACCTCCTTTTGGAATGATCACAGGTAGTCTATATACCAAATCTTCTTGAATAATAAGCGGGTGATTTTCAATTACTCCTTAGTTCGTTAATCAAGTTGGTCTTTTGCGTCCTGCGTAATGCAGCCAGTTCAACGACATATTCGACGTGGATTATTTCATCACTTCGTTGAGAGACGAGGTTCGGATACAGAAAGAGCTGCCTCCGACACTGAAGAGAGTGGTGGAGGATGGCACTTTTTACTCCATGCCTCCCATTAGCTGGTCTAACATGTCGTATTACCTTAACACGGTTGGTCTCCGAGCTCTAATCATAACGGCATGCTCTTGATAATACGTTATTTGTTTTGCTTCGTTCTGCTGTCTTTCATTGGAAATTCCAGAACAACGTAATTTCAGTCACTTAGGAAACTGTAATGCAGTGGCGGTTTTGATGCAATAAAATGGAAGTTTCTTTCCTTGCACCATTGCAAGATAGATAAGCATTCGTTCGTGTGCAGGTTCTTCCTAAGATAGAAGAGTATGAGCTCTTGCATCTCACTAAGACTGATGCTCGGCTTGCTAACAACGGACTTCCTACTGAGGTTCAGAAGCTAAGGTGTCGAGTAAATTACAATACTTTGAGATTCACTCCTGCCATAGAAAAGTTGGGTAGAAAGATTGTTGAGATTCTAAGACAAAAGGGTCCATTTTTAGTTCTTCACCTTCGATATGAAATGGACATGTTGGCATTCTCTGGCTGTAATGAAGGTTGCAATGCTACCGAGGTCGACGAGTTGACCAAAATGAGGTGTGTTTTTTCCAGGAACCAGAATTTTGTCAAATACGAATATAACTATATACACATGTATGTACACGAACATAACCATGTCTTCCACATCCATTGATTTTGTATATCAACAGATATGCTTACCCCTGGTGGAAAGAAAAGGTGATAAACTCCACAAAGAAGAGAAAAGCAGGTTTGTGTCCTTTGACACCGGAGGAAACAGCTTTGACATTGCGCGCACTGGACATTGATAAAAACATTCAGATTTATATTGCCGCTGGGGATATATACGGAGGAATGAGGAGATTGGCGAGTATAGCAGAGGCTTTTCCAAATCTGGTTAGTAAATTGAAGACTCAAGAACAGCAACTTCTTTAGTGAGTAGATTGAATTTTTTCATTGTTTTTTTACAGTTGTGTTGTCAAACAGGTGAAGAAGGAGACATTAGTTCAACCCTCAGAGCTTTTGCCATTCCAGAACCATTCTTCTCGAATGGCAGCACTGGATTATATTGTATCAATAGAGAGTGATATCTTTGTACCAACAATTGGGGGCAACATGGCTAAAGTTGTTGAAGGCCATAGAAGGTATCTACGACGAATTTGGTTATAACTACAGTTGAGAGGGGGTGTAGATAAAGAAGCGAGGATACAAATACATGACATGGAAATTGTTAAAAAACGAGAACATGGGTGCGATGGGGAACACAAGAAAACAATATACGAATTGTTGCTATTCACATGAATATTATACCTTAAACAACCAAAATTAACTATTTGAAATTGTTATATTTTGCGATTAAAATATCAATATCATAATTTGAGCCCCAAAACAAGTTTCTGACAATATGAATTAACCCCCACCGTGTCCCCTGCATGTCACCTGCTTAAAGATCAAGAAAATTAAATGGACATGTCATGTGGTGTGTCCCGTACGTGTCTATTTTCCTGGCATGCCTGACTGACATGAATACGGAAACTGTCTATATTCCCGGCATCCCCGACTGACATTCATACGGAAACTACTTAGGTGTGTTGAACATATCAATCCAATTTTTAACATGCTAAGTCTGTCATGCTTCAATATGTTTCAGGTTCTTGGGATTCAAGAAAACATTACTGCCAGACAGAAAGCTTCTAGTGAATCTGATGGACAAGTACAACACAAGAAAACTGAATTGGGAAAAGTTTTCACTTTTGGTGAAGGATGCTCATAAGAGCCACTGGGGAACCCCGACTAAAAGAATTGTGATTCCGGGTAAACCCAAGTTAGAGGACTATTTCTGGTCCAACCCACAAGAATGTTTGCCAAGCAAAGAACTATCACCTATGTGATTGCTGATTGTTGCTCTGGTCTCAGAGTTCTTATGTTGTATGTATTAATTAACTTACGTGAACATCCACTTTCATTTGTACCTTTACTCAACATGTAAAAATATGATGCTCTTCAATCATATATTTATCAAAAAAACAAGCGAGAAGTTTTCTGTTTCGAATCCAGCTTTGACCCTGATATAGATGGTTCTTATTAAGCTTCATCCACCTTAATAGACATTTACATGCGGAGAGTAAAATACTCAAAAGAGAATGTCTAGGAAACAAATTCACATTCCAATAGAGCAGGGTTGGGATATAAAGAGCATCAGAGACATTTTATGAGTATGATCAACAACTTCGATGATCAAATTTGCAAAGCAGTAGTTCTTCAATTCTATTATACCTTAAGTAAAAGAATAAAAGATGCTATGATAGTGACCAAAGAAAAGAAAGTGAAAAAATAAAACACAGCATGTACACGTGACAGGTTCATGAGCCAGAAGATTACATTAAAATGAGGTTAAATGAAGATTCAGGGAAACACCATACGTTTTATATCTTCAGTCTTTTCTGTGCTTGATCTAGCTCCTCACCATTGGTTGAATCCCTAAAATGTCCTATTGGTTGATGGGAAGGGGAAGCACTATCAGAATCCTGGAGAGTACCAATAACAGTAATTATACTCACCAAACAAACAGAAAACAAAACAATATACATATTTTGTGCGTGAGAGAGAGAGAGAGAGAGAGAGAGAGAGAGAGAGAGAGAGAG
>BPLS01031672.1:0-12524 GCA_019656275.1 Rhododendron kiyosumense | reverse complement strand
AGAGGGAGGAAAAGATTGAGTTTAACGAAAACTCTATCTCTTGGGCTCCGAGATGGACGAGGTAGGAACAATTTCGTGATCGGGGAGGAGGTAGAGACTGATTAGGAGAAGGAGAGATGGTAGGGTTGCATGCATGTATGTAATTAAAAAAAAATAGAAGTAAGATAATTAGTAATAGGATAATTGTATTAGTATATATCTATTAAGGAGATAATATTATTATTATGAACAATTCTTTTTAAATGATATTATTAATGATAAAATTACGGTTGTTACAAGTTGCATTAAAATTTTACTAAACTAATTTTGGTTACGAAAAAAATTATTCTAGGTTTTGGTTTAATCTAATTACACAATTAAATAGTTAATCGATTACTATTGATTAAAAATAGTTTCTTTATAAAAAAAATAGGGCAAAAATCCGGGTCGTTACATATTGATTGCGCCATCATTGTCGCCGTGAGCCGGATAGGGCTCGACACGGATGTCGCGACGCCCTATCCGAAGCTCGTTGGCGTTTTGCTTGCGTTTGAACAGTCGTGTGAGGGACCAACAGTCGCTGGTCGAATGTCTGGTGTGTCTGTGGTACATGCAGTAGCGTGGGCTCTCACGGTTTTCTCTTGTTGGTTCATACTCCACTGGAGGGAGCTCTAGCTCGCCATCCGCTATCCATGCATTTACCAAAGCGCGAACTTCATCCATACTGCATGGATAGTCCGGAGCGGGCCCCGGCTTGCGTTCCTTGCGTTTCCTTGTCCCAATGGCTTGTTGCCCCCGCGGTACCTCCGCGACAGCCACCGCGGCGACCGCGGACTTATTCTTCCAGCTATCCCTTTTAAGTGGCTTAACCACATGACGGATGTTGTACGCGGATTCTAGTAGGGCGGAGAAAGTACCCAATTTCAAATTTACCAGGAGCATCTTGAACTCATCCATCATCCCTCCAATGCAAATTTCAACGAGTTGTGCCTCTTTAACTGACTCAGTACAGTCTACTGCACGGTCTTGAAATCGTTTGATGTAGTCGACGACATCTTCCCCAGTTGTTTGCGTTTCCTTGGTTAGGCTGATAACTGTCACTTTCTCGCGTACTTGGAAGAATTTGGCATAGAAACTATTTACCATTTCCTCCCAAGTGGCTATCGAATAAGGCTCCAGGTTGACATACCATGTGTAAGCTCGCGATGTGAGGGACTTTGAAAACTCGCGAGGCGTACGTTGGAGTCCGATGCGTGGGCTCCAAGAGATTCAATGAAGCGGACGAGATGCTCCTGGGCACTACCTTCTTTGCCGTCGAACTTTACGAACTTGGGAGGGGTATACCCCTCCGGGTAAGGTGAAGATAGGACAGCAACTGGGTAGGGAGGGCGAATATTTGGGCTCGGTAAAGAAGGTAGCACCGTCTTTGCCTTTTCCTTGTTGAGGAGGGCCTGTACGTCTGCTAGAGTCATAAACTGTCCCGCGGTAGCGGCGTTACTAGTTTGCGCGACAGTGGCCTCTTTCTGGCCTATTTCGACAGTTTTCTGTTGCGCTAGCAAGTTTTGGACATCCGCCAACGTGATGTAGGGGCCCACAGAGGGTGCACCAGCTCCGTCCGTGGTGGGCTCTTTACCTCGAGTATCGGACGAGTTTGCAGCGATTCCTCCAACAAGGACCCCACGCAGGGGGTGCGAGGAAGACAAGGGGAGTTGAGACTGCAGGTGTTGTGCTGTCTGACTGTTGCTTCCACCGGCATTGTTCTGTGGTAGGTCGTCGCCTTGACTAACTGTGGCTCGCGGTAGTGCTGCCGAAATGAGCTCCGTGAGGCCCGTGAAGGCCGCGAGCAGTTGTTTCTGTGTTTCGAGAAATTGGCGTTGGCCATCTTGAAGGGCGCGCAGCGTTTGCGTAGCCGCGCCTGCGTTGTTGGTTTCTCCTACGTCCTCTAGGGTTGGTATAGCATTATCTGGCGTCGCCATTACTCTTCGACGCGGCGGTTCGACGCATTCTTTGGACCGAGTACTAACCATAAACCAAAAGACGCCTCCCCAGCAGAGTCACCTAAATGTGGGTGATGAGGGTCGCGTGGCCTGCTTACGTGTAACTATCCGTTAGCTGGAGAGGCGCGATTGGTTGATGATTAGTCAAAACGAGAGAAAGGGAGTGAGAGCGTCCCGCGGGGTGAGAGGGTAGGAGCAAGAGGTATGGGAGAAACAGAGGCAACGTGTATTTCCTGGCTTTCCGTGGAGTGTCCAAACCTTTTGGGTCCAAGAGAGTGAGGTCACCACCTTTCGAGGAAGAATGTTCTCCTACCTCAAATTGAGTGCTTCACCCTCTTTTTTTTAGCCCAAAAAGGTCCCCCCAATCATTGGGGATGTCAGGGGTATTTATAGAGCACCTGGGCCTGGGACAGGCCCAGGACGGCGCTCCTGTCAGCGCCGGACACGTGTCCCTCCTGTACCTCTTGGCCGCAAGGAGACTCGCCTTTCCGCGGGTGGTGATCCGCGGGAAGGCGCGGTTTTCCGCGGCGAAACCTCCAACCCCTAAGCCACCAAACCACGAGATTCCCCAATTCCCATTGAGCGAGGTTGCGACTTGCGGCGATCGTTATTTTCCCGCGGAGTCCCGCCTAGACCTTGCCTCTGGGCCTCGGGTAGGGGTCCGCGGAGATTTTGCGAGATAGAGACTTGATAATTATGACACTTCGGGGCGGCGCGCGAGGTTTTGATCTGAACCAGCTGACGGGACCTGCGGAAGGGACCCGCGGAAGTGAGTTCCGCGGTGGATTCTCCGCTCCCGCGGACGACCCCCCGCGATCGTACTCCTTCGATCCGCCGCTCCACGCGTCACTATCCCATTGGTTGGTCAGCAATTTCTCCTATCGCCACGTGTTCGCCCGCAATTGGAGGGTCAAATATTCGCCCTCCCAGATTTCAACCTATTAACTTTGACCGCGCCTACAACCTCTATCTGGGACTCCAAGTTGACTTGCTCGTCTAGCCAAAACATCCTCCACATTTGCAGGCCCAAAATTACCCCTAATCGAGGCCTCTTTCCAGTCCTGCATATAAATCCGTGTCAATGAGATTAGAGACTTTCCATGGAGGCTGGAGTCTATGGGAGGTTGATTCATAACTCTGAAAGAGCAGGTTTGTGGAATCCATGAGTCTGTCTAGGATGTTTATGGACTTACCCATCTTCTACACGCCACCGCCAACCTTGTCGGAGTAACTAAGATCAATATCAAAGGTATTTTTGCCAGCGAATTATTGAAGCTATGGTTTCAGGTTCGGCTTTGGGCAGGAATTGGTCACGAATTATAGTGGAAGGTGATACTCTACAGGTTGTTCAAACGCTAAATCAAACACATTCCTATGCTGATTGTGATGCTATAATTTTAGATTATATTCAGTTGGCTTCTAAATTTTCCTCAAGTTTTTTCTCGTATGTTAAGCGTAATTTTAATAGGGTAGCCTACAAGTTGGCTAAAGAATCTCTATCGGGTGCGGGAATGATGAACTGGAGGGGAGATTTTCCCCAATGGTTATCGTCCTTAGCAATGATGTTAGGGTGTTTGCCCCTTCTTCTGTGCAGTAATAATATCTTCTTCCCTCTTGACGAAAAAAAAGGTTTAAAAACATTCCGGCACTACGTTGTTTTGATTTATAATTGGTTAAAGTTTCTTTGTGTTGTGCAATATTCTAGGCATAGGTACTTGGTTTTTTTGTATTGAACATGTGTCCTTTTATTTTTTTTCTGACACATGCTTTTGGTAATTGTGGAGGGATATTGATTTTGACACTTTAAAAATTATTGTCGGTGATAAATTGGAGTGCTAAGATCAATCCTTCGCCGGCAGTAATTTTTGGAATGCCAAAATCAATATCCATTGTGGAGTAAAGTTTTAATTCTATTTTCTAATTTTTGTTAGTATTTTTTAGTGAATGGCAGAGGTGAAAACAATCACTCTGCTTGGTTTCCAACTTTAGAAGTAACTTTTAACTCTCGGCACAGTTTTCAATAAATTTCTCTCTCTATCTCTCTCTACTTATTATCTCTCAACTCTCAAAAATAACTTGGAAAAATGACGGTCCATGACGTATTTTGATAATTAATATCTGCCAAAGACATTTTCAGCATTAACAAATATTCTCAGCATGTCCTTAGCGGGTATTAATTATCAAAACACGTCCTTAGCCGTCATTTTCTCAAATAACTTTCTAAGACTTAAACCAAACAAAGTGAATAAGGCCCCGTTCTGGAACCCTTCTTATTTTATATGTACTTATTTTGAAACTTCTTTTTAAAAAATAAGAACTTTCGTTCCACAAAATCCAAATAAAAAGTTCATTTTACATTTTCAAACTCAAAAATAATGTAAATGAAAAAAAATTCAATATTTTTGCACCGTATTAAAGATCTCAATGAGATCTATCAAACAAGATCCATATTGATAAGAAAATTATTTGCGTAAGTACATGATTTTTGAGCTTGAAATTGCCTTCTTAAAAAATAAAGAGTTGTGCTATGAGTAATGGGCGCCGAGAAGGGAAATCGTACTGACAGCCGCGCCGGGCCGTCTTCTGCCACTGGACGGCTGATCCGAGCCATTCAAAAATTCTAAATAAAAAAACCGAGGAGGCCCTCGCAAGAATCAACGGCATCTGAGGTGTGTAGGGTGCTTGATCCGAGCACCATTTTTCGTGTATTCACACGAAAAATGGTGCTCGGGTCATTCACACGAAAAATGGTGCTCGGATCAAGCACCCTACACACCTCAGATGCCGTTGATTCCCGCGATAGCCCTCTAGAAATTTTTTTTTATAATTTTTGGATGGCTTGAATCGGCCGTCAGGTTGCCGGAGACGGCCTTACACTGCCGTCGGTACGATTTCCCTTCCCAGCGCCCATTGGTACCTATATAAATTTTGAAAAAATAAGTACCTTCTTATTTTTGTGGAACAAGCTTTATTATGAACAAAAAATAAGTTCTTATTCACGTTCTGGAACGGACCCTAATTCTTCTCTATTAAGAAGTGGGCCAGGACGTGGGAAAAAAAAAAAAGAAGTGGGCCGAGGCTAAGGCTAGCGGAGCCCTAAACCTGGTGCAGGACGGTAAGAGTTGTATCCAAACAAAACGATCCGGCAAGCCCAAAAAAAAGAAAGAGGGCACCGCCCGAAAAAAAGAAAGAGGGCACCGCCTATATATATATAACGGAAGAGAGAGAAGAGAAGAAGGGCGTTTCTTAGAAATAGAACTTATCTTTTCGCTTTCAGGGTTTTGGTAAGATGATTCAGAGCTATATTGTGGAGATTGGTGAGTTCCTTCTTTTTTTTCCTTTTGGAATTAGTAGCGACTACAATCAAGTTGTTTTGCTGATTTCGCTTTTTATTGCTCCAGTCTGTATTGGCTTACCTTGTGCGTTTCTTGCTTGTCGGTATGGAGATAGGTGCGTAGCCTTTCTCCCTCATCTTTATATGGTTACTTTTGATTGCTTTTGTTGCTGGTCTTTAGGTTTTGGCTTTCATAATACTAACAATCCATGGTGTGAAAAGATATCTCAGAAAAACTTTATAGCTGCGACATTCTTTTTCTGTTGGAATCCTTCCTTTTCGATACCTTGGGTTTGGGTTTGTTTGTGGCCTTGGATTTTCTGGATACGGTTTAAATTTCTCGATTCATGTTTGTTAAGAGTTTTATTTTGGTATTACGTTACTTGGAAAAAAGAAAGAAAGAAAATTGTTGGCATCATTTGTCTAATATGTCCGATTTCTTGTACCAGGTTTTATCAACAGTGGAAACAGGAAAGGAAACAGGAAAGGTATGGCTCATTTTGCTTAAAGTCATGTTTTGTTGATTTTTCGTTCTATTTTCAACAATGTTATTAGTCGTGAGATGAATCACATAATAATGTTGGAGGTAATGATCTTTCTTTCTAAAGGCTATCTTCTAATTGTTTTGTTTTAGTCCACAGGGTATATTGGCCACAAGCTAAATTATGTTGTGGTTCATATTGTTTCTAGACCCCTCACCTGTAAAATAGAGCTGTTTCAGGCTAATGAATATATGTTGTGGCCTATATATATATATATAGGCCAGTACTTTTTGTTTTTTTTATGCTTCTTTATTCTTTAAAGCATTGTGAGTGTCTTGGTTGAATTAAAGTGTCTGCTGCAAAATTGTGAATCATCATGCTTTCTGTGGCGTTTTCATGAGTTAATGCTTACTTGAGTTCCTCGTTAATTGTTTGTGGTAGGTATGAATTCCACTCCTCTCTCCACGGCAGTAGTCTTTTGCATGCCTTCATGCTTCTCCTATTGTACAGTCTAATAAGCCTTTTGATTGTAAAAGAAAGATGTAGATCATGTTTGGGATACTATATTCATTGATATACGTAAGTTTACGGATCTTGAGCTTGGGACCGTATTGAAGTTACCCCTAGTTATTTGATAAATGTCCCTTTCATTCTATATATACTTAAATAACCTTATTACACTAGAAAGATAAGAGCTATTAAGGTGGTTAACGCGATCACCATGGCCACTTGATTGTAAGATGGAGAGGGAAGCACACTCTATTTGGGCTAGAATCAAACATGGCAAGTACAACCACCTCCAGGCTCCAGAAAGCGATTGAACCTTTTAGGGTGGGAGGATATCAGATGGGTTGCCCTATCTGACCTGTTGTTTCAGGGCTTTGCAACACAATTAACTTAATTTGAAGTAATAGAAGAAATGCCGAATGAAATTTGTCTTGGGCCGCAATGTTATGTTACTAGATAAAATGCCTACACCCCTACACACAACACTCTTTGTTGACATTGTACACGGATCAGTAGACTACATGGATTGAAAACGTATAGCTCAATTAGTATGTTATCACCTCAATATTTAAGAGGATTAGGTAGTTGTTTGAGGGAGTCCTAGTGATGTGGGTGACAGTCTATTTGGAAACAAAAGACTCCAACAAGGGTTGCACCAATATCCATCCTCTCTCCTAATGAGCCCTCGTCTAGTATCGCAAAGGTTTGTATGTAAGTTTACACATAAGGTCCCTTAAGTTTGAATATCCAGATAAAACCGGAACAAGTTCGTCCGAGTGCTATTTTCCGTGGACCCTCCCTTCCGCAAGAACTTACATACTTTCAAACTTCCCGGGTCCCTTAAATTATTCTTTTACAAAATTCATAACTGTTAATTGAAACATATAATTGTTTGTATTTGGTTCTATAAATTGGCATGCGGTAAACATTTGGTTATTGTTTTGAAATAACCAAATAGGATTGTGAGAGAATGGCTAGTTTGTTGTGACATCGGTTTATTTTGAAATTGGGTTGGGATGTCAAAATGCCTTGGTGATAGTTGAAGTTGCAAGAAGGCGACATGGATATTATGAGATTGTGATTGGGATAAGTTTGGAAATGTATTCATCGATACTTTATCAGTTCGAACAAAACAAATATTATATGACCATATGGTCCGTAACCTGAGGAAAATGAACATGGGCTCATGTCATAGATATTCGGAGGTATATCTCTAGCCTATATCCCAAGGATTTCATATCCCCTCCCTATATCAAAGGCAAACAAACAGACCCATGGAACTACGGCCTAGTCAGTTTTCTCAGGAAACTTTAACAAAAAAATAATTTCAAGATCCAAAATCTGTCATGCTTCCTTTCTGATGGTTTCTAAAAGTGGTTGGAGTCTAGGTAACATGAGGTTGGAAACCTACATTTCTTATGGCAACTGTAATGATCAAAGATAGCCAATGGGTAACATGAGGTTGGAAACCTACATTTCTTATGGCAATTGTAATGATCAAAGATAGGCAATGGGATTGTGTAAACAAGCTTTATCCTCCTTGGAGCGAAATGGTGGGAACTGCTTGGTTGGGTTCCTTCTCATCACCACTAGCCTCGTCGAGATCAGTTTGCTCTAAATTGGGGTAGTTGGACTGTTCCCATGAGCCTCCTAAGTAGGCTAAAATGCTCTAGGTCTATTTCCGGCTTATTGTGTTTGTAGAAAACTACGAAGCATCTGCACCCCTAACTGCTTGTCATATTTGTGTTGGACGTTCTAGGGACACAAGACATGCCGGAGACACGGGAGGATACGTATGGGATACTTGACATGGCTTGTCCGATAAATTTAATTGATTGTAAGCAGGTGACTTACGAGGGACACTTGTGTCTCAATTTGGACACAAATGCAAACATGATAAGGATGAATATATAATATTGAAAGCTTATTTCCAGTGTATGTTATTCCTAAAATACGAGGAAAAAAGTATGAATAAGTGAATTTTCACCAAATAAAAACCTCGTTAAGCTTGTAATATTTGAGGAGGAAATTGTAAGATTTGTAAAGATAATGTTAGTTTTGGTTATTTCTGGATGGTATATTCATATAAATATTAACTCATTATCTATCACAGTATACATACATACTTTTTGTCGTGTTCCCTGCCAAATGAGTATCACTATTTATTTAGATTATAGCTTGCTGCACTGAATAGATTTTGGATGGATTTTACTATGGCTGTTATGCTAGTACTAAAGCTAGTATTGTTTATCGCCAAAAACTAAAATCATCTTTTAGAATACTCAAAATCTAAAATATAATTTGAAAAGAACCTAAACCCAGCTTTTGTAGACTCAGATTTTAGACTTTTTTCAGCTCCTAGGAATACCTAGAATCCCAATATTTGTTGATACAAATTTTTGAGAAACACTCACAATAGCTTTTTAAACCTAAATCTCAAAATTTACACCTACAATTTTTCCGTTGTGACAACGTATAACCTGGCTAGCTATATTGCAGTACAATATAATTTTTCCTTCCACTTTGGGGGTCCTATGAGCACCGAATACTCTTGAAACGCTCCTCCACTAGCTAGCAATTTAAAATGCTCCCTTACTAATTTTCTTGTTTTGGAGGGTCATTCTGCAAAAGAAGCACTTGGACTACTACAAATAAACAGTACTTCACCCCATTTTACTCATATTCACATCCTAAATCCTTTCGACTCTAATGCTGCTTTTTCTAGTTTCTAATTTAGCATTAACGTCTCTTACAGTTTAATCTACTAAGACAATATCATCCGCAATCAACATACACTACGAGATATCATCCTCAATATATCTAGTCAATTCATCCACAACTAAGGCAAATATGTAAGGCTCAAAGCAGACCTTAGGCGTAATCCAACTTTTGCTTGTTTCCTATTGGGGATCTAATAATAGTGTTAGCACATACATGTCAACCACATCGATATACCATTTTGTTATATAACACCCTTTGTTATGCTTTTCTTCTTGAAGTATGGTGGCTTAGTTTCGTCCTTTTGAGGTTGCATTTGTGTGATGATTCCAATCTGCCCCTTGATATAGTGCATAGTGCATACAATAATCCTTTTAATCATTGTTCCTTTTCCCTCAAGGAACGTATGCTCAAGTTTGTAAGAATAGTATAGTTTGTCTTTGAAATGGTATGCCTACATTTTGTGTATTCTCCTCTTTTTGCTGCATCTTGTATTTTGGTTTATTCTTAGTACCTTTGTAAAATGATATCTAAATAATACGGGAAACAGAAATTGAAGCCTATTTAAATGATATCTAATTGGTACATTCATGTGGTACATTACCTTAGAAAATTTGAGGTTACGTATTCGTTTGGGGAGGAGTATTATAAACTATAAAGATACTCGGTTGTTTTGGGGATGTTGCAAACATAATGCCTGAAGCCTGATTGGATTGTTTCTCAGACTTTGTTGTAGTTGGAGTAGGGTATGGGTTGTAATGGTGAGATATTGTCCCCCATAAGACAGGCTCATGTGGTCTTCAGGTATAACTCTCGACCTATCACAATGATCCTTGCCAACTCCAAATTGTGACCATCTTCCCAACACATGAGCATCATGAGTACATTGCATTCGTAAGAACATAATTGCATGGTTTGCAAGAGAACGTTAAGTAGCCGATTTCTGTCCTTCAAAAATAACAACTTAATCTGTTTAGCCCACAGGTGGAATGATGAAACTTAGCAAGGGTCTAAATTGTGATTTCGTCCATTTTTAATCCTTTTTGATTTTTTCCGTTTATACATTTTGTTTGTCAATATTTGGAGTGACGAATAATGTTGTCTGTACTGGCGTGTTCTATTTTTTATATTTTATTTTTGATAACCTTATATTTTATTGTTTGATGTGCTTATTGCAGCAGAAGGGAATATGACTAGGGTCAGACAGCAGACAGCATATGGTTTTGGGAGGAGTGTTAGTGCTTCAGAATGAGTGACAAAGATGGTTTTCAGAGTGATGTTAATGGGATTATGCATTATGCTGTAAATAAGTAATTAAACTTTGTAGGAAATACGTTAAGACTTATGGGGGTACTATTCGCATGTAAGTGTTTTGCATTGTAAGAAATTATGTTGGGAAAAGAGTCTTGTGACTTCGAAGGATCCCTGGCGAGCTACTTTGCTTGCTTGCTACCACTCTGACGTTTTGGGCAATTTGGTTCCCAACCCCAAAGCATTGGAAACTAAGTTGTTTGGTATTTGAAATTCAACCAAAATTCACTCTCTCTCTCTCTCTCTCTCTCTCTCTCTCTCTCTTCCCGACGGTGATTCCTAATCCCATGACGACCCCAGTGAGTCCTCCAAATCTGACTAACCAGAAACTACGCTGCATGTGCATTACGTAGTCAATGCCGTGTTGGTGTGAAGTCAGAAATTTCATAGTTGTTAGGCCTGGGTAAAGAGTGAGCATTTGGGAATTATGTCCTCAGAGCAATTCCTAGGATTTTTTTTTTGTGAGTTGTGTTACTCACAGGAAAAATTTAGGGCTTTTGAAATCATTTTTTTACTGTAATAGAGATGCTCTAATGCATGCACCTTTTAACCCATGCACTGGAGATGTTATGACACAAGACATTCCCTGACATTCACTTTAGAGATTAAATTCTTTTCACATGTGGTGGAAAATCTCATTTTTTCACCACCACCTTTCTCGGTCAGACTGTGTGTTTATTGTTGATTTGAATTTGTTCATCTTGTAAATCATACATAGTAGTGTATTCAAGCAAAAAATAAACTTGATCGGACATCAATAGGAGTATCAAAAATTGAATTTTGCTTGGTAAAATTGATAGTTTATCTCTATTATTATTGACAGAAATCAGATTGTCCATTTTATAAACTAAAATTCAAATTTTAATATATTTATCGACTTCCGATCAAACTAATTTTTTGAATGGCAATATTTTATTGCGGGTCTTAAAATATGAACGGTTCAGATTACAACAATAGACACTCAATAAGGCCCATAATAGACAGTGGTAGAAAAGTGGGTTTTTACATCGGCGATCGATAGAATTTATTCTCTTTACTTTATAGTAGGGACTTGTGGATGTTTGGAAAATGAAAATCACATTTTGTAGGCATCAATGAGTTGGACTTTCACATGTTAGTAATCTAATTCAAACTTTAACAAAATGAAGGAAGGCTCAAATTTTAAGGCTTTTTTGATGCAAGTACTCCACTTTTAACGTGAAGTTACTAGTAACTTCATGAATAAAGTAGATCGCCTGCATAAAAAAAAAGGAGCGCATATATTAATTTTCAATTTTAAATGTCATTTTCTCTCTCTTAAATTTATTACCATGACATTAATCATCCTTCTACTCATATCTATAGGGTGCGTTTGCAGCTGTGAATGTATAATTTAAATTCTAGCTTAAAATTCTACTGCAAATTCTACATTCTAGATTTTAATAAAAATGGATAAACTTGTATTAGCATATCTAGTAAAAGTTGATACTCCATCCGTTACTAAATAGTAGTCCATTGTGAAAATACATTCAATTTTTGAATCAAAATATAAGTTACTTTAGTGCATAACTTTTTACATTTATTGACACCAAATTAATGGTCTTTGTACTACAAAAAAGATGAAAACCATTCAAACTTAAAATTTATCAGAAAAGCTCCAGAAGTTGCTTTGGGATTTTCAAAATTTTATTCTTTTTTTAGTTATTCAAAATCTATAGAGTCTGACAATCTGTTATCTAATTTTTTTAGTAAACACTTCAAACTGATTTTAAAAAGCTATAATCATAAAATCTGCATCTGGTTTGTTTTTAATTGCAAGGGTTACACCCTTGGAGAGTGTGAAATGAGGGGTACATATATATATACACAAGGGGCAACGCATGTGCTTCACACGAAAATATCGTTCCCATTGGATTCCCCTAAATCGGCATAACAACCGGTTTCAGAGAGAGAATTTTGAGTTTCTCACTATGAAGCCACGGATGAAATTCAAATTAAGCTTTTCACTTCATATACTTCACTATTTCTTTTCTAACAGAAAAACCAATCGCTATTTATCTATCTATCCATCTATCTCGTATGCAAATGTAGTTGAAACCAAAAACCTCTTAATCCTTAATCCTAAATTCCTAAAATTTTGAGTTTTTTTTAAAAAAATGAGAGAGAGAGATGGGAGTGATTTTAGGGGAAGGAGTTGATGAGATTTACTCATTTAAA
>BPLS01031670.1:22917-73754 GCA_019656275.1 Rhododendron kiyosumense | reverse complement strand
GGTTTTAGAGAGAGAGAGTACCTGATGTTGATTCAGAACAGTTGAAGGAGAGAGAGAGAGTTTTTGAAGCAGAAGGTGAAGGGAGGGAGTACGGGTTTTAAAAGCTGGGAAGAACTATTGCCAGAGCTGATATGGCTGGGGACAAGAGAGAAGGTCGAGGTTTTTTCATTACGTTAAGTTCAAAAATGTTGTACGTTGAAGTGGAAAAAGGCAAATATTGTTGCAAGTTAGTAGTACTTTTCATTTTCCTTTTTATATTTAATTGTGGCCAGTTACGTTGCCAATGGAGATTATTGATGCTCGACGGATTAGGTGCCGTTTCACTTCATTTTTTAAAATAATGTAATTTTAAACTCAAATATAATAAAAATGTAATTGCACCGTTTAAAAGATCTCAATGAATCTATCAAATAAGATTCATATTGGTTGAAAAATTATTTGCGTAAATACATAATTTTTTAGTTTAAAATTACTTTCCTTTTCTATAAGTTCATTTTCTAAAAAACCAGAGTGGAGCCTTAAATTTTTCCACACAAATCGAAATGCTGAAATTTTTTTATTGGTAGAAATGAAAAGATAAAATGCATTATGTTATTGGAAATGGGGCCTAAACAATTAAACATGAATCGAAATTGAGGAAAAAAAATCTAAAGATAATGAGTCTTTTTTTCACGGTAAAGATAATGAGTCCAAAGACTGTAAAATTATCTTTTACATTTGTTTCCTGTCATTAGGTTGGCCGTTTCACTAAATTTTTTATTTTCTGTTTCGCTAAATTTTATATTTTTTAATATCTATTTTTTGTTTTACAAGACATGTTATTACCTCACAATACATCATCTTTAAATAAAAAAGATAAGTACTTATTTCATTTTGCGGAACTGGATTGAGACATCAACCTAATAAAATGCAAGGATGTGGGCCTCTACACAAACACAAGTTGATCTAAGGGCTGGGGTTCATTTGATCCAAAGGCCGATGTGTGTTTTCCAATTCTCTTAAGAAAACACACACAATTTTACAAATATATTACAAAAATATCACCGGTTCTTTTTACCCACTACTCGGCTTCTGGCGTTGGCATACAAAAACAAAAATATATTACAAAAATGCTCGTACCTACGGCACTATCGGGGTGCATAGAGCCATAGGTACGGACAAACACTAGTTTGGTTATAAACTCTTTATATTTAAGGTGTGTTCCACTAACTTATTCCCTTGGCAGAACGGGATTGGAACCGGAACATTTGATTATAGGAGTAGGTGTTCTGGATTCTCAAAAAGTATTTTTTGAAAGAGAATGTAATTTCATGTTAAAAATCATGTGTTTACACAAATAATTTTCTACCAATATGGATCTTGTTTGATAGATCTCATTGAGATCTTTTATACGGTGCAACAAAATCAAAAAATTAATTTTCATTTTTATTATATTTAAGTTTGAAAATTGAAAAAAATACTTTTAAAATAAGAAGGCTTCCTGTAAACTCTTTACATTTAAACTCTAATTATCCAGACAAATGATCAATTTAAACAATTTGACGTGAATTTGAACAAAGAAATTTGAAAATGAACAAAAAGACAATGATACTGAATAGTTTTGTCCAATGCACCCCTTAAACTTGTTCGAGCAAACTAAAAAGGATCACAAAAAATAGTCCATTGTATCATGTTGTAACGTATTCAATTTGTTTTTTTCAGGTTTGTATAAAAAAAAATCATCCGATTCTAACACAAAATTAAACATGTCATATGTGTTGATACATGCTTACCCAACTTGCTCATAGGTGTGTCGTGTAAAAAGTATTTGACCCAAATGTTGTAAGACTGTGTTGGTCTTGCATCGCGTAGACGTGCCACGTCAAAAGAAATTTTTTGAGTAAGTAGAGCTAGTGTTTGGCCACGAATTTGAGACATAAATAAAAATTTGTGGATGTTTAGAATTTGTTTCTTAAATTCATAGAAACTCATCAATGGTTTTTGTTTTGTTTAGAGAGAATTTCAAGGAAAAAATATATTTTTAAGAACATATTAACAAGTTCTCAAAATCATTTTGCTAATAGAAATGAATTCATTACTGTTTTTATTTTTTTTTTGCCACTAAGGCTCCGTCCCGATAAGCTTCTTATTTTCTAAATACTTATTTACCGTTTTTCAGGTCATTTTTTCACAATACATCAACTTTAATTTAAAAAAAATCTTATTTCTTTTAACGGGATGGGCCGTAAATATAAAATTGGGAACTTAAGAAAAAAGCGTATCTTTCCCTATATACTCGATGGGAACCTGGCAACTTAGAAGCAACTATGCAATTAATAAATTAAAAGAAGAGTTTCTAGCACCGACTCTTCTTGTAGCCTGTTGGGTAGAAGTCACAGTCTGAACCCGCAGGTCTCAGGTTCGAGAGTCGGTAGAGAGAGAGATGAGAGAGAGAATATTGCTTGCAAAAAGCAAAGAGGTATTTCAAAATACCTCCTTTTGCCCAAAAAAATAAATAAATAAAAGAAAGAGGAAAAAAGATCAACAGATCTATCATCTAACCATGTATTATTTTTAGTTCATGTATTAAATTCTCTCTTTTTTTTCCATAAAATAATTCAAACAAACTACTACAAATTAAACTTCATTTGAATCATTGTTAATGTTTTGAGTTCCTTTTTTCCTTCGTGCATTGTCATCACAGGGGGTGCTGCCTGTGTTGTTCTATTAGGTCAGAGGGTCGGATTAAGGATGGATAAAGTTTTCATAACTTTATAATAATGATAGACATCTATAACAAAACATTGTAACTTTCTAATATAACAATTGGCAAGAGATTTGATAAGCAGCAATTGTTTGTTTGCTGTGACAAATAGTTTTAAAGAGAACTAATATTATTAACTTTTTGCAGGATCTATTTGCAGAAAATGAAAACATGATAGTTATGTGTTCCACATTTTTTTTTTGATAAATAAACAGAGAGTTACATGATTGTCGCATCATTTCTCATCCACGCTTTACAATTGAAGGGGAGATAACTCCAAGACAGTTAGGCTCCGTTTCACTAAGGGAGTACTTATTTTTTGAATTTAACGTGATGTATTGTGAGAGAATGATCTAATTGTAAAACGGAAAATAAGTAGTTAAAAAATAAGAACCCTAACAAAACGGGACATTAATACCGATGATCCTTCGGGAACTCATAGAAAACAAAAACCCAACAACTTAATGGTAGTAGCTGCCAAACAAAGTTCAAGGTTTAGAAATTACTTATAGCTTCACTTCATCTTAATTATAACTACTATATTATAAGGATCATTTGTGCCGAAAATTATTGTATCTCTATGCTGAGTGGTTTTTCAGCCAATGAATTTAAAACTTAGACAAAAATCATAAAATTCAACGATCGAAAAATCTCTCGACACAAAAGCACATAGGTTTTTGGCAGAGATCAGACCCCTATAAGAACGTGTTAATTGGCAATTGGAGCGCAACAACAGTGACTTTGGCCCGAGCCAAACTTAACACAAAGAGGAATCCCAGAAGAGCGTCCGAGAAATTTGCACAGTCCAGGGCCACAATCACCTACGCTTCTGCACGTCCTTGCGTAGAAGCAACCCACCCCAGGAATATCCCCATTGGCCCCTACAATATTCACACCTAAAACATCAATAAATTTCTTATTTGTCATAAGAAAATATGGCCAAAATTAAAATAGCTCAATAACGCAAAACTAAGTCAAAAAACATGAATATTTTTTTCATTATTTTTAATTTTTTGAAAATTTCAATTTCAGTCGATAGTTCTATTGTTTTCCCATTTTTCACTGTACTAAGACATAAATAAATTGATTTTTCTTCTCTTGTTTTCCTGCTACTGAAACGGATAATGAAATTAAGAGAGACATTACCAGTGAAAAGAGCAAGGAGAAACATTGAGAAGATAAGAAGAGACGCCAATTGAAGCTCTCGAGATGCCATTGCCTGTTCAATATTAAACAATTTAGAAATTAGAACCACTTTCTTCGATATTAATTAGGCAGTGAAATATCATATGTAGGAGAAAAAAGGATGATTAAACTCGTATATCATGCACAACATTTTTCAAAAGAGAAAAAACTTTTTAACGGCAGAGTCGTGAATAGTTGTTTACGGAGCCAATTGCAATCGTGTAAAGGTGTTTTGAACGGTCCGGATTCTAATGAAACTTTTCCGTAGAAAAAGTTCCGAGGGAGAGTTAAACTTTTTCTTTGGAAAAGTTTCATTAGAATTCGGACCGTTTAAAACACTTTAGACGGCCGCAATTGGTCGCTGCTGTAAAGAGTTTGTTCACGGCGGAACTGTGAATAAGTTCCTCTCTTTTCAAATTCACTTTTTCAAAATGGTGTCCCCTCGCGTAAAGTTTACCACAAATTAGTATAACATCCGCCATAAAAAAGGCATAACATGTTATGTTTGGGTCACACCGTGACCGGGACACCATAGAATATGTTTTTTCTTACAGACGGAAAACAATACCTGCAGTCGAAACCACGAGAGAGAACGAAAATGAGAGCTATGCTGGTAAAGTTTATTTATACCATGAATCTAAACAGGAAAAAAAGAAAAGAAAAGAAAAGGAAAATGGAAGCCTAAATATTAATAGCAGATTCCAATTACTCAAAAGAAAATTTTTCAGATTTCCCTGTGATTTAAATATGGAGATTGAGATTCCTTACTCCGAATTATGATTTGAACAAATAAATAAGAGTCCGACTGTATATGGGTACACCAAATGTATACCGCGTCGTGTGGGACCCACTTTGGAATCTTACACAAATTATCGGAGCCGCTTAGTTGTTTAAAACAATTTTATGAAGAACACTGCAAAAAATTAGCTCATTCGGATATAGGTAAAGGCTTAATCAGTTATTTTGCTCAATTTTCTCAAGAAATCATGCAAAGAACTGATCAAGCCCTTTCTAATGTCCAACTGAGTTGATTTTCTCTGTAGGGATTCTTAAAAATATATTCTAAACAAATTGAGCGGCTCCGGTTATTTGTATAGAACGTCGAGATGGGAGGGTTCCACACGACGCGGTGTACATTTGGAATACTCCAAATGGTGTACCCATTGTTTTATTGAACAAATAATTAGTCGGAAATTGAGTTTCCTTAAGTGAGAATTCTTCAAATCTTTTTTTTAGAGAGAGAGAGAGTAGAAGAAGGGATTTTGATCAAAGGGGAAGAAGAATTTAGAAGTTGAAGTATCATATCGTTTCGAATCCTACTGATGTAGTCAAATGAAATGATCACGATTTGTGAAGATTTTAGTAATTGTAATCGTAATTCAGTATACTGTAGAGGCTTGGATATTTTTATAGTATCTTTGTATTGTTTCTTTAGTTGACAGAAAAAAAAAAGTTACAATCACTTTAACATTTATTTTTGCTTTGCCCCGACTGTACCAAAAATGCTACGCGCACAACCGTTGTGTTGTGTTGGTTGTGCGTCTAATTCTGGCCGTCAAGATGTGTTTGAACGGTCTAGATTAAAAAAAAACTCTTTCACGAAAAAGTTTAACTTTTCCGGAGAAGAGTTTGAGCGAATCCTGGCAATTTATTACAGGCTTATAGCAATTGATAGATAGAGATTGGTTGTGTGTTGTGTTTTACTCAACGGTTATGTGTAGCACTCTTGGTTAACGGATTATGTAATTGGTTGTAGTCTTGTGGACCTTGTCACCTTTGATTTGGTCTCAATTGGGCCCATTCTTATACTACCCATCTGGACCTCTACTTTCCATTGGGCTGGAAACCTTGTCAACCTGGATTATTTTCATTGGGCTGGAAGGAACTTGTCTCCTTGAATTGGGCTTAATGGGCCCATTCGTAACTATCCTATGGGCCAATTCTTAGCTCTCCTATTGAAGCCACAAAATATGTTGGGCCCATTTCTAGCTCTACTATTAAAGCCATAAAATATGTCTTGGGCTCAATTGGGCCCATTCTTGTACCCACCTGGACCTCTAACTCGGCTGACACTCAGGCTATTTTCATTGGGCTGGAAGGGAACTTTGGCACCTTTGGATTGGGCCCATTCTTAGCTCTCATATTAAAGCCACATTAATGTCTCTGCCCAATTACATATTTGACCTGCAATTACAAATTGGGAAAATGACGGACTAGGATGTATTTTGATAATTAATACCTGTTAAGGACAAATTAAGAACATTTGTTAATACTGAAAATGTCATTAGCGAGTATTAGTTATCGAAACACATCTTTGGCCGTCATTTTCCCTTATAAATTCAGATTTGCAATTAGGTTGATGGGCGGGTTGAGTGAACTTTCACTCTAAATAAATGGATCGGGTTGATTGTGACCGATAATTATGCAGCTAATTGGATTTGTAAATGGATCAATTAAGGATCCATTAAAAACTCAAATCCATTTACATTCCACACAACTAATATTCCAAATCCCTCGTTTGATACGCTCTATCACATTATTTGTCATTTTAGGAGATGAATAAAACTTGGGTTCGATTAGCTTGGTTCATTCACAACAAGTCTAGGTTGTCAAAAATTGTGTCAAAAAGCTGAACAAAAAATTATTACTCACCCCTGAAGCACCACTGGTGCTTCAGTAGCACTAAATAATCAATCCTATATCCACAGTTTCTAGAGAAATTAATAAATTAGCCCAACTCCTTCCATACTAAAGTAAATTCTCTAATCCAGGACTATGTAAAAGGACGAGTAAAGGACCACACGGTATTTAATTTAAATTTTTTTTTTTGGTCACCACATGGTATCTTAATCATAGTACCAACGTAGTACTGGGATTAACCTCGTAGAGTTCATCATAAATGGAATTATGGAAGGACAGCAAACTGCCAAAGCTACTGGCTGAATTGGAGTTAAAAAACTTCTGCTCTGATTTTTTTTGGGTTGCCTCAATGGGTCAATTTTTCCTAATTCCAACATGTATCTATTGGGGTCACTTTACTCCTACGCATAAGCGTGTAAAATTATGAGAGGGACCATAGAAAATAGTCCGAGGTAAGCGTAAGCTGCCCGGGACACCTTGCGTTACCACAAAAAAGAAGAAGATAAAAATAAATAAATCGAGTTACAAGAGAGGAGTGAGTAATAGGAGGTGTTTTAGAGCAAATTATTTTTTAATTTCAGATTTTGAATTACATGCTTCTAGATATTGAGCTTGTAACCATAATCTATAAAAGAGTTTGAAATATAGTATTTGCATGCAGAATAGATGCTCGATAACGATTTTGTGTGTCGGTGTGGGCAAGTATAATCAGAATACGAAAGTTCCTCCAAATGTGATTTCAGAATGTACAGTTTTCTTGTAGGGAGTTCATAAAGCAGAATGCATGTATTTGACGGGATAGATTTAAAAAAGACAAACTACATACTGTATTAAAAAATAGGACTCCGAAATACCCATAAGATTAATGAGTCCAAACTACTCACTGCGAATCCCCTTAAAGCCAAAAATTAATTCTAGATATTGGGTCCATTGAAGGCTAATTTGTCCGGTCGTTAACTTCAAGTCTCTGGAATCAGTCGATGTATACGCAAGCTAGCTCGCCCATATATCTTATAAAAAAGACAAAGACAAAGGAGGTCAGAGGCGGACACATGGGGTGCAAGCGGGGGCCCGGGTCCCCGCAAGGCTCAAACCTCCCAATTATCGCAATATTTCTACTATATTTTAGGTTTTTTTATGTAAAAAATATGAAAAAATGTCCCCTCAAAATTGTGTTATTACTATATGAGGATGATATTTTGTTATTTACATATGATTTGGTCCCCATCAAGAATCCTGTATCTGAAGGAGATATCCATGTCCATGGACTTTAAAGACAATATTATGACAACACATTAAGATATTAAAATCATATACCGGCCTCCAACCCAACATTGCCATAAAATTTCTAGGTGAGGTAGGGACGTAGGGTTGCTTCTCCCTCTAAGGGTTGCCTAAATTTAAATAAGATTGATAAATTCACTGTTTCCACTACATTTTAGCCTGAATTATTTGAAGCAAAAACAGCAAATGCACTTTGAGTTAATTTGGCATTACTGTATTGTTTGTTGAGTCTTTGATTTAACTCCTTTGCTACCCTTTGGAGGCCAATTCCTTGATTCAAACATAATTTCTATATTTTCGGATAAAAATAGTCTACAAACACAACTTTAAAATACCACTCCGAACACAGCTATGTCTGGAGGTGCGTTTTCAACGTGTTTTGGTAGAATTGCTCTTTTGGATATTTGAGAAAATAGTGAAACAGCATAGTACTCCTATACGTACGTGCAATAGCCACACAAAAAAAAAAAAAAAAAAATTAAAACAGAAATAGCAACATTCAAAGAGAAGAAGAAGAGAGGATATGTCCTAGTTTTTGTAGTGAATTATGTCAAATGATTTCTAGTAGAATCTCTGTGGGACACACCGTAAAATAAACAACTTTGATAATTAATGCTATATCATTAAGATGAAAATGTTCTCTCACTTTAGGCTATCAATAAATTGATTACTACTCCCCCTGTTCCTAAATAAATATCCGATCGGCAAACTTAAGCCTTTAAAAATATGCTTTTTATTTTTTGCAAATATTTCCTTGGCCCGGAAGGTATTTTTGTCCAACTTTTTTCAAATTTTTTGAACGGAGGGAGTACTTTTTTATTGTTTTCATTTTCGCTCTTTTGTAGTATTGTTATGTCAATACTTAGATGAGGGTGAATGAAAGAAGACCATTCATATAAAGATCTGACCTTAATTTTTTATTTTTTTCCAGATATGCAAGTTTATATGTAGATCATTTTAGGCATTATAGTCACATTTTGAGGAAAAAACACATCTAAGCACTATATATTATGGACTCTTGGACAACAATCATACGATCGAAGTCTACTAAAGGGCTAATTAGTTGAAAGGTTTAGGTAGTTTAAAGTGGTCAAATCATGTCAAGTTTTGTAGTTTACGGGTGAATTCGATCAAAATGTGACAAATTAAGGGGACAAGATGTAATTAATTAATCCTAGATTAAAAGTATAGATAAAAAAATTGGATTACCCTTAAACATATAAAAGAGATTGCAAAATATGCGTTTTATTGTTTGTGGTCTTGCCATGAAGCATGGTTTAATTTTCAAGATATGTAGCTGTAATGGTTATGCATAAAAAAAAGTCTCACAGAGTATCGAAAATAAAGTAGGAGAAAGGCTCATGGCAAGAAATTAACCGGAGAGAAAAACAGAAAAACAAATCAAAAAGCGCGCAACATAAATAAAATCTCACAACAACACCCAACTAATCAAGCACTCCTACCCTGGCGAATTAAGCACGCATAAGAATGGACTCGGGCAATTACATCCACAAACCCGAGATGCACGTTAGTGATGGAACACCGACGACTTTGTGATGGAAATGGCAGAGGAGGTGCGGCTGTACGTGTTTCGAATATATAATCATCTCGTGGCAAAATGAGGACTGATCGAGGAACTAACGCGGGAGTAAACGCACGCTTATGATGGAGACGTATCTTATGACTGTTTACATGCACACTATCTCATTTGATCAGTCATCACTTATTATTATATATCAAGCCATAAACCATATGATGATATGATACGTTATAAATTTACTGGTGCTTAGCCGTGCCTACGGCACTACGCACCCCGGTAGTATCATAAGTATGAGCATTTTTGTAATATATTTTTGTTTTTTTATGCACACGCTAGAAGTCGAGTAGTGGGTAAAAAAAACTGATGGCATTTTTCTAATATATTTGTAAGAGAGTGATTGTTTTCTTAAGAGAGTTAGAGATCACACATCAGCCTTTGGATCAAATGAATCTTAGTCATTCTTTCAACTTATATTTGTGTGGTCCCCACACCCTTGTATTTTATTAGGTAGATAAATATACTAGGCTTTGTCCGTGCCTACGGCACTACCCATGGTCTCACGTCGACATGGCTAATTATCTGCAAAAAAAAGTTGATGGCATTTTTTTGTAATAAAGTGGAAAGAGTGTGGGTACATTCTTAAGTACGTAGGAGAACACATGTCAGCCATTGGATCAATTCAATCCTAACCATTGCAACAACTTATCTTTTGGGGGCCCTACACCCATTATGTGTTATATTATAGATATAGGTAATAATTTTCAAAACTAGCACGATAAGCACTTGGAATAAATAATTCAATAGTATATAATAATTAAAATTTTGATATCTTATGTTAACCGAGCTAGCAAAATAGGACTGTTTCAACTTCTAGTTAATAATTGTATCTCTAAATTAAAAAAAAAGATAAACTTAAGTTGGCGATGTGGCGTTTCTAGTATTCGATCGCCTTAGGAAAAATTTAATTTTGGTTAATTTGTACCATACAAATTAGTGGGCCTGTTTTCGTGAAAAAGACTCTGAGAGAGGGACATCAATTGAAATTTTCAAACAACATTTACCTCATTACCGTGTTAAAAATTAAATTAATTTAAATTTGAAAAAATCCTACTGTATTAGTTAAACTCATTCCATGATTGCTTTGGTCAAATTTTGGATTGAGAAAATTTGAAGCATCCTCACATTATCTCTTTGATTACAGAAATCAAATTCGAAATGATTTTGTTAAGATATTTTGCTATCGACAAAGAAGATATCTCGATGATAAAGATATCTCGAAGATATGTCTATTACCAAAATTATTAGCCAATATTACCTTAATAAGTTTAGGTAACATATTTAACGAAAATCAAATTAAATTCTAAAATATCACGACTTACCTTAGTATGATTATTGTAGTACTTTTCACAGATAAACCATGAAAGGTGGATTTTCCCAATCAATTCTTGCTGATTTATACCATAGCATACAGTAAGCAAAATGGACCTTTCTTTCTTTTTGTCCTTGTCCAAAAGGGCTCCATGATCTCGAAACTTCTAGTCAAATATTAAAAATATTTTGTTTAAATATGAGTGCTTGTGTCTCTAAATGAAAGTCTAAAATTAAAAGACTGAAATGGATCTCATGATGTGTGTGACTTTAACTATATATCGTTACAGTTTTTATTTTCCTTCATTTTTTTATTTTTATTTTCTGATCCGATTCATTTTTGTATGTAAAGAAGAACAATTTGACCCTTTCAATTTGATTCTTATCTTATCATGTTAGAAGTTAGTCAAATGATGTTTTACAATGGCTGCTGATTTTGCCACTCCCTTTTTTATTAACTCCACTTCCCTACAAGTGTATTTTTGGTGCAAATATACACTTGCACCAAAAATACACTTGTAGGGGAGTGGTGTTAACAAAAAAAAGGAGTGACAAAATCATTTTCTTTTACAATTCTCTAATATATATTGTATAAAGGGCGAGCACGCTGTAAAGATTGAGATCGAGAGCGCAAAAATGTGACAAATCATACCAAGTTTAGGTAGTTTACAGTGGTCAAATCATACCAAGTTTTGTAGTTTTCGGGTTAATTCGATAAAAATGTGACAAATTAAGGGGACAAGATGTAATTAATCCTAGATTAAAAGTATAGATAAAAAAAAATTGAATTACCCTTAAACATATAAAAGAGATTGCAAAAGATGCGTTTTATTGTTTGTTACCTCTTGCCATGAAGCATGGTTTAATTTTCAAGATATGTAACGGTAATGGTTATGTATAAAAAAAAAAGTCTCACAAAGTATCGAAGAAAAGTTTTAAAGCATGTAAGTGGCCACAAAAATTAAGAATATTTGCGTTATTGACCATGAATCGGACAGTGAAGCAAATACAAATAAATTTTTGATCCCTCGATATAAATTTTCATTTGTCGAGAAAAAAAAAAAATTATGAAGCCAAGTGTAAATGTGTTTTGAATATATAATTTCGTGGCAAAATGAGGACGGAGGAACTAACGCGGGAGTAAAACGCTTGTGATGGAGACATATGTGATGACTGTTTACACTATCTGGGATTTGTTATGAAAGAGAAAGGAAAATTTCACTTTCCCATTCAAAATCTTGGATAATTCAATAGGTCAAGTGTTTAAAAAGAATAGAATGCAAGAAGATTTAATTCTCTCACAATACTTCACCTTTAGTTATCACTAGCACGACGAGCACTTGCAATAAATAATTCAACAGTGGCCAATATGCTTGAATTTCGAATTTTTATATATGAATGAGCCGACTATCTCGTATAATAATTTAAAATTTTAGCCAGTAGGACTAAGTGAATCTAAATCCAAAAAAAGGAAAATTTAAGTTGGCGATGTGGCGTTTCTAGAGCTTGCCTTAGGAAAAAGTTACTTTTGGTTAATTTGTACCATACAAATTTTATTTACTATTTATTTTTTGTCAATCATTAAAGAGATTATTATAACATCATGATGTACGAATGACAAAGTACAAATCACGAGACATTACATCAATTAAGTGAGAGTTCACGTGATAACTAAGCCCAACAACTCAACCACTAATCCACTATAAACCCAACCCAACTACAAGCATTTATTAGGGAAGAAATAATCTTAACGAAAGAAGAACATCCACACGTAGGTGAAAAGACTCGAATTCCTGATCTCATAATAAGATGCAAGAGTATTGGCAACCTGCTAGCCCCAGTTGGATTATACCATACAAATTACTGGGCCTGTTTTCGTGAAAAAGACTTTGAGAGCGACAAGGGACCTATCACTTGAAATTTTCAAACAAAATTTTCCTCATTTCATGATAATTTAAATTTGAAAAAATCCTACTATTAGTTAACTCATTCAATGATTTATGGCTTTGGTCAAATTTTGGATTGAGAAAATTAAAACATCCTCACAATATCTCTTTGATTACAGAAATCAAATTCAAAATGATTTTGTTAAGATATTTTTACTATATATAGACCAAGAAGATATCTCGATGATAAAGATATCTCTATTACCAAAATTATTGGCCAATATTACCTTAATAAGTTTAGGTAACATATTTAACGAAAATCAAATTAAATATATTCGAAATTATCATGGAATTTTTTCCCCAAAGGTTAATTAGAAGAGTTCTATTGATAGAAGGAAGACCATTACATATAGATAACTCCCTCACGCAACACTCTTGGCCACACATGCACTAAATCACAGAGTTACCAACACATCTCATCTCACTCACACCGAGTTCAACAAACAACTAACCCGAACAACACCCACTAAAGGTGAGGAAGACTTGCAAAGGGGGGAAAGACTCACATAGGGAAACACAGCTAAAACAAAAAATAACACCAAAAAACCCAAAACCTAACCCTTCTAGTGTAAAATATGAGAGAAGAAAATGTTTTATTGAATTTGATATACGAAACCTTACCATGAGCCCTCTATTTATATCGGAGAGAGAGCTTAATTATGGAATGAAATCATACCAATTAGGGAATGACTTCGGTGTCCCCGGTCATTTTGGGGACACCGTAACTTTTGGCATAACAAAACCATTATAAACATAACCAAATTCATTACAAGCATAACCAAAACCATTATAAGCATAACCAAAACCATAACAAGGCATAACTTGGTTGGTTATGCCTTGGTTGATTTTTCGTTATGCCTTGATTGGTTTTTGGTTATGCCTTGGTTATGCCATGTTATGGTTCTATTATACTTGTAATGATTTTTGTTAGAGCATCCGCAATGTAATAATCAAAACCAAAAGGTTGCTAAAATTAACAGTATTTGCTAAAAAAAGTACTCACATTGTAATAACCAAACTTAGCAATGTCTTAGCAACTCATCAAATTTTGGCATTTGAATAATCAAAACTAACAACTTTTTGTCAATAATCAAATCTAATGATCCCCACATTTTCTCAATCAAATACACTCATCATTACACAAAATAACTTTTAAAAACTATTTTTTTAGAAAATTTTATAAAAAATAGTTTTAAAAAAACTGTTATTTTGAAAAAACTGTTTTTTTTTAAAAAAAAAAAACTGTTTTCAAAAACCGTTTTTACACAAAAAAAAAAATTGTTTCTTTTTGAAAAAACTAAAATTTTCCCTAAACTCTTTTTTTTTTCAAAAAAAACTATTCAATTTATTATCACGATTGTGATTCTGATTCCATAGTTTGAGATGATTGAGAATGGTGATTTTCCATTAATGGAAGAAAAAAGAATAAATAGGCAAGAATGGCAGTAGGCATGAAAGAATTGGAGGGGACGGGGAAATAATTGGAGGGACAATCGGCGGGAATTTTTTTTCGGATGAAATGAAGGGTAAAAGTTTGGAGGGAAGGAAGAGTTGGCAGCGGGCCCATTGATTTTGATTATGGGTACAAAATGAACAATGTGAGACTTCACATTGCTAACTTTAGTAACCTTCTAAATGAATAATCAAAAGCTGACGTGACAAGTTTTGATTATTCATTTTTGATTATTACATTGCGGATGCTCTTATACTTGCAAGGGTTCTGTTATGCCAAAAATTACGGTGTCCCCAAAATGACCGGGGACACCATAGCATCATCCTACTAATTAACTATGGAAGAAAATCATTCTAATTACAATCAAATCACAATATTCTCAAGATCACGATTTTATTTACTATGTCCATTTATTCTAACAAAACACTGCCACACCACAGATCCGCCACCCTCAGACCACTAAGCTGGCAAGTATATGCGACCACGGATGGCAACGCCACCACCACGAGCCGCAAATGCAACCACAGACGATTGATGCCACCACCACCAGACGCCTCGGACAACAGAGGTGGACGAGGAGAAACCGGCCACCATCAGAACCGCAAGCAGATCTGACGAGAGATGGCAAAGAACAGGCCAGGGAGAGGGAGGGAAGGAAGAAAAGAAGAGAGCGAGGGAAAGAAGGAACCAGATGGGGGCCGGCGGAAAAGATCCGATTAGGGGAAGAGAAACCCACCCCCCACCCAATTTACGGTGGAAACCCTAAGAGGAGGTAGGAAGCTAGCAGAGGAGGTAGCTAGGGTACGTTCAGAGAGAGAAAATTATCATGACTTACCTTAGTAAGATTATTGTACTTTTAAAAGATAAAAGTACAGTATGATTAATCCCTTGATGTATAGCTTGGGCTTTTCAAGGAGTGATTTGTTTGATTTGGCTGTCACATAAACCATGAAAGGTGGATTTTCCCAATCAATTATTGCTGATTTATACCATAGCGTACAGTAACGAAAATGGACCTTTATTTTCTTTTTTTTGTCCTTGTCCAAAAGGGCTCCATGATCGCGAAACTTCCAATCAAAATATTAAAAATATATTGTTTAAATATGAGTTCTTGTGTCTCTAAATGAAATTCTAAATTTAAAAGACTGAAATGGATCTCATGTATGTGACTTTGACCCTTTCATTTTGATTCTTATCTTATCATGTAGATGTTAGTCAATTGGTCTTTTACAATTCTCTAATATAGAGCGTGAGCGCAGTGCGAAAATTAAGAGCGAAAGTGCAAAAATGTTTTGAAGAATTATGTGAGTAGCTAAGATTTTGATCACTAACAGTTTTTAGCACCGGACTCGCATAGCATCAATACTTTGTAACTTGATAAATTCAAACCCCAAAGACGTTTAGCCAAAAATTGTTAGAAAGCAATAAGTGTTCCTCTGTATGATCACAGGTTCCATACCCACGGAGGTCAAACATTCCAAACCTTGGGATCACTGAAATTATACCCAGTTGTTACTTTTAAGGCCCTGGAATTAATCGAGGTGCGCACAAACTGGCTCAGATATCCGATCATAAAAAAAAAACTTGGTAAACTCAAGGGGAAAGGCAAGCTCTCTTGAGGACAATCTTCCAGCTACGAGTGCCATCGTCATTCGTCACAGATCTTGCATAGAATCTTATAGTGCATCCATTTCAAATTTTCAATTAGTTTACAGAAGCACGAACTCATTCTATCGGTTGCAGTGTTCTACTAACAAAAATTCTAACATATACACACCCACACTCACAATAGAGGTGCCTCTATTGTGAGTGTGAGTGTGTATATGGGTGTGGAAGTAGAATGACTCGTTCTACTACATCTCCTTAAAAAATAAGTGCTTATTTGTAATTTTTAAGTTTAAAAATAATGAACTTACTGAAATAATTTTTTGTGCAATATGGATCATATTTGATAGATCTCAATTAAATCTTTTGAAGGGTGCAAAAAAATTGAAAAATTATTTTCGTAAGAGTCGCTGGATCTAAAGGAAAGGTCAACATATAAGATTTCAATTATGTTATTTTTTTGTGGATCTGGGTTAAGATAATCTCCCGGCCCCTATCCTTGGGTGAGAGTTAGATCAGAGCACCATCGATCTGTGGTTGATTTAGAGCTCCAGCGTCCACTTTTGAGGAAGATGAGGGTGGTGGAGTTTTGGCAGCAGCGTAGCGGCGACGGCGGTGACGAAATAGATGCTCCAGCTTGATTTAGATTTTGATAGACCGTACCAAGTCGCACAACGTCCCAGGGTGTGCTTATGCGCCACATAGGACCCTTGTTCTACTTTTTAAACGTTAATCATCGCCTAATAATTTGAGATCATTAGCATTTATCGTTGTTTAATTGGCTTAATTCAATGGCCGAAAAGAAAAAGATCCTTCCGCACAAAATCAAAACAAGGAATTCTTTTCAAATGTATTGTGACGTATGTTATGGTCGTGATCCCCTCGTGAAAGTATCACCAAATTACTAAAATGATCGAGCTCGTTAATTTCCAAGGCCAGTGCATAAATTATTTATACGTAAAAACGTAATATAACCGGACATTGAAATCTATACGTTGAAAGCAGATTTAATTTAATTCTTCGCAAGAATAAGTTTTTCATTAAGCCTGCAAAATGAACCAATAAATATCATTGAATCGTCAAAAGGAGATCGTAGTACTCATCATTTGGAATGATACAAGGTACTATATATGAGGATTTTATAACCTAAGAGATCTTGATGCAACCCATCATATGGTACTTAAGTGATACCCTATATTCTCTTAATGTATAGCCAATAATGGAAAGTCGTATTGTATTTTAATGTTAAAAAATAGTACTAGTAGCTTTGTCTATAATTATTTAATTATTTTGCATCAAATTGAAGATCTTAGGCTATCCACAGTAGTATAATAAAAAAAGGATAATCAAAAATTGACATATCAGCTTTTGATTATTCATTTGAGAGGTTGTCAAACATAACAATGTTGAGTTTCACAATGGTCACTTCTAGTCCATAACCAAAACAAGGGTGTACTACAATTTCACTCTCTCCCCCTCTGTTTCCTGCTATTCACTTCCCTCAATTTACGGTTTTTTTGGACAAAAATATATTGATTCCCTCTCTTAATTTTAGGAAAAAATCGGTGACTTTCTTCCCTCCTATTATGAATTTTTTTTGGGAAAAAAAATAGAAACGGGAAAGAAGAGTGAAATACCTTAATCCGGCGATGATGGGTTGAATTGTAGATGATTAAGGGATATGAGCTTCACTTTTTGAAAGAAAGAAAGAGAAATAATTTGTGAGTGAAGTGAAGAAGATATAGAGTAGGCGAAGAAGAGAAGAAAAAAATATCAATTGAAAAACACGTGTATACAAATTTTGGAACTAGTTAACTTATGTGGTGTGGAGTTCACAATTTTGATTATTGAAAAATGTTGCTAGTTTCGGTTATTCAAAGTCCAAAATTTGATTATTTCTAAGGATGTTGCTAAGTTTAATTATACCATTGTAAGTTATCTTTTGCACAAATATTGTTAATTTTAAAAATAATTAGTTTTTGATTATACCACTATGGATGGTCTAATATTAGTTCTTTCGTTTAGTACGTATGAGAATTTTAGAAATCATACATCAATATTGTCTTTTAAATGAAGCAATACGAATTTTGTTATATACTCTCTTCTTTTTTTTTTTTTTATAATCAAAGTCACTACCATTGTTCATTAAAATATATGATTCAAAGATCAAATTACAGAGATCATAACAATAAAAACAGGGGAGAACAAATTAAATCCCACACAAGCACTGAAATCTCTAGTAAAATAACCCTGGAGTACTATCAACAGACAAAGCACAAACAAATGAACAATGATGAAAGAGACTTTGCCTACACGTTAATGGCATTCCACGAAGTGTTAAGAGGACGTTTTTTATTTTTTTGGATAAGCGTTATGAGGACGTTGTCATTTACGAACATTACTATCCCCATAATAAAACGAACGAGACAAGAGAATCATTGAGAAAAACAACCACTAGCAAGGATCACCTATCCAAAAGCCAAAACGTCGGTCGGCATACTACACTACTATATCAATTAGGAAAAGATTGGTATCAGTATATGCAGAATTCTGTGAAAAATCAACTCAATTCGATATATATAGTTGTTTGATTCAATCTTTTCATTTTTCATTCAGATTTGAGAATCTTTAATTTTTTTAAATTAAGGTTCGAATTTTTCGTGTGGGATCTATAGTGAGCCTCACGTCATTGTCGATGCGAGATCGGTAACTCCATGTCGGTGGCCATAGGATTTTCGGGAGAGGAATGTCTTCTTTTCTTTTTTTTTGTTTTTTCCTTTCTCCTCCTTGCGGTGTGTGCAATCGGTACAAGCCGTGAATGCGTAGGTGCCAGAAGGCCGTTGTGGAGCGTCGGTAGCAAAGGTCGGCATAGTTCCTCTTCGCAACACGTGTCGTCCTTCAATTACCTTGTGCTTCAGTTACCTCGTCCTTCACGGTGGTGTTAAAAAGGTGTGAAAAATTATTTCGCCTTTTTTGCGCATTCGAAACTTTATTTTCAAAGCTAATAAACGTTTCGAATTATTTGTGTGTAGGGCTGTAAATGAACTGAATCATTTGCGAACTGTTCGAGGCTCGGTTCGGTAAGAGCTCGTTCGAGTTCGATTCGTCTGCTAAGCGAACTGAACCTAAACCTCAATTCTAGGCTCGTTCCGTAAATGAGCCGAATCTGAGCCTAACAGTATTCGGCTCGGTTAGGTTCGCGAACCTATACTTAAATTTAATTAATAATTTAATAGAGGTCTATTTGTAAATATAAAAAATTTTAAGGTTGTATATATAATTCAATACTTATTTTTCTCCCAAATTCTATACGATCAATGAGAGAGTTTAGGTTTGCTTGAGTTTAATAAGCTGAGCTGAATCAAACCTAAGTCTTGACGAGCTCAATTCGAGCTTAGATTCAGCTTGGCTTGATTCATTTGTGTTTAATGAGCCAAACTTGAGTCAAGATGTTCAAATTCGAATCGGATTTGAGCCAGATTAGTACCTTAACGAACCCAACTGAGCCGAACCCGAGCCGAACTCGAGCCAGACTAGTACCTTAACGAACCCAACCGAGCCGAACCCGAGCCTTGAAAAATTTTAACGAGCCGAACTCGAGCCAAGTTCTTTAGGCTCGAATCGAACCCGAGTCAAACCCGAGCCGAACTCATACCTTAACGAACCCGAGCCGAACTTATCAGGGTTCGGCTCGATTCGGTTCGTTTACAGCCCTATTTGTGTGGAGCCTAAAGTAGGCTGGGAAAATGATTTGTGTACAATCTGTGCACAACATAGCACACTCATGAGTTGTCCTAGTGGTTTGGACGGATTCTAAGACTTTGGGAATACTCCTCAAGGTTTGGAGTTCGATTCTCCACCGGGTGAGTACTGAAGTAAGTGTGGGGGGGTCATGACTAGTGTGGTAGCGCTAATTCCTCCGGAGGTTTAAGCTGTGCAACAGTGGTATAGCCAGAAATCTATGTAAGTGGAGGCACTTTTTAAATACATTTCAATCAAATTACTCCTCCGGAGGTTTAAGCTGTGCAACAGTGGCATAGCCAGAAATTTATGTAAGCGAAGGCACATTTTAAATACATTTCAATCAAAAAAATTCGTACTAAGCAACGTTAAAACGTTTGTGCTAAGAATTAAAAAACCTAACATATTTATAAATATAGTAAATTATGTAAAATATAAAAACAATCGAATTGCTTGAATTGTCTCAGTGTATCAATTCTAAGAGCAATTCACTATATAATATTTAGCAATATTGCTCCCATTATTAATAATTGCTAAAATATAAAACGTATAGCCCATGGTTTAGGCATTTTAAAATTTTTGAATTTTGGACATTATGCATTAAAGAGTTCCAATTAGTTAGTGACCGCTATTTTCACATTAGACATTTCATTTCGCCAGTGTAATGACAATTTTCAAATATGTAAAACAAAAAATTGAGAATGAAATAATATTTGACATATTTATCTGTGCACGTAATATTATCGAGCCGGAGTTGAAAAAATGGAGTGCATAGAAGAAAGTTAGACACAAGTTTAGATACAGTAGTAAAGTGACACAGTTCACTGTGTGTGGGTCACGTGAACCTCATATTCATTAAATGACGCCTTTACAAAATGCAATGAATTTGACGTTCCAACTCACGGGACCAATCTCAATCGTTTTGTCAAACAATGGGAATATTCCTAAGTTTGGAAAATTTTAATTGGTTCAATTTACTACGTACGTACTCCTATGAAAAAAGGGATCTTAATCACGTGAGAATTATGATTAAGCCGGTTTTACTTTTTCTCCCCCCAAATAGATAAAGAAATTAGAAAGAAATTAATCCGGTTTTGCTTTTTCTCGATCCCCAATGTTTCTCTTTTGACGCAGGAAAGGAGACCACTTATTAAGATCATGATGGCCTTTTATTAGCATAAATAACATCAACTAATTTGTGAAAAGGTAAAGTTAGTTGTATGCTTATTTATGGGAAATGATACTGGCACTCTAAAAATTGATGTAGATACTCTAAAATTAGTGAAACTTCAAAATCAGTGAAACTCCAAAGCCACTTTCCTATGTTTTTTGAAGTGCCTGCATCAATTTTTGGAGTGCCAATATCATTTTTCTTATTTGTTAGTAGTTATTTACGAACTTTATGTTCATGTGTTGTGCATTTTCGTGGTTTGATTTCATTACTTATTTTTGTTTCGTTTTGGCACTAATTAACCAAAGTAATTTTGGCATTATCATTTTTTATTATTAAACTGTTAATCTATATAGGGGCCGAGATATTTAGAGAGAAATATAGAGTGGGAAAATTATTGGTATCTTTTTTTTTTTCCGGACAGAAAGCTACTTAGATTGGCGAGGAGGAGACATAGCTACTAGAGATAGATAGCTATGTTTTACCTGTCAAATGTTGAGAGATTGTATGAAGGTTATACGTTTTGGCTCCACTGCTTTGATGATTGGAATCATTCAAGATAATCAAATATTGATTAACAACCGATCGAACCAATTTGTTTTCTTACAAAAATAATGAGTTGTACACATTGGATTAGAACTTGAAAATTTCTTTTTTTGCCCTTTTGAATGACAACTAAAAAATACTTCACCCTTCTTCCTTCTCTTGTTTCTTCTTATTTTTTTAATCTTTGATTTTTAAGATAATCTGTTTATTTTTTATTTTTATTTTTTGGATCTGTTCTTACGTTGCTCATTCTTGACTGGAACTCACATAATACTTGGAGTACTTCTTAACTAGATTGTTTAAATTTTTTTTTATCATTTCTTTTTTACTAGTTTATATACTTTCCACAATGGGTAACTGTCGAAATTCGACTTGTGCTATATTTTATATTTTTAAGTTTAGATTATTTAATTACTACCGCATTGAATAATTTTTTTTTAGCAGATCATAGAGTGATCGGTTGTTAGACAACTAAAATTCTTTCTCAGATTAAAATAAGAGTTATAGAGCGACTAATGATCTTATTAGCTTGGTCATTCAGCATTCTCTTGGTGTTTTGTCTAAATTTGCTTTGCTTAATTGATACTACTGCACGTAATTTAGGACTCAAAACTTGGAAGTTGGGACTATGGTAGTAAAATACGAGGCGAACATTGCCCTTTGGTCCGTTTAATCTTTGTATAACCTCTTCAAAGAGTAATATATATTTTTTTGTCGAGCGAAAAAAAGAGGCGGAACATTTGGTTAATTATGAAAGTTTAGACCACGACATGGTAGTCAACTAGTCATGTTAATTCTATTCTAAATATCTACTATTTGTGCCATGTGATTTTTTTGCAAAAGTTATGGTAATGATTTTTGAACTCTACTTCCTTATACATGCACTTCAAAATTTGTCTTTACGTGCTTAAAATTAAACAAAAAAAAAAAGCACTAAAAGGCCAGTTTTGGACTGCATTTTATGAAAAAATGGAATTCAAAAATCATTTTCCAAAGTTACCAAGAGGCTATATATAAAGACAAAAAATTATAAGGATGCTTTTGAAAATGGAAAATACTGAAAAAAGATAATAAAAAGCCGATGGAAAGAGCTAAAATGAGACAAATTAAAAGATCGTGAGTTTTATTTTAAATATAGATAAAGGAAAGTTTGACATGGCTTGATGATTACATTAGGCATTTAGGCACCCTATGTTTATTGGATTTTTCGCCCCTATAGGCAAAGATTGGGGTTGTTTGATAATGGTTTTGAGATAGGTTTTTGAAAAAATAAATGGAGAAAGACAGACGGAGAGATGAAAGCAATATGTGAAAAGAAATTAAATTTGTCGAAAACTATGTTTAGAGAAAGGGTGATTATGGGAACGCGAAGTAAATAAAGTCGGCTTGATCATTGTGACTTGGTCAGATGATTATACGAGGCGCCCAATAGTTGCGAGGTCATTGTTTTGCTGTTAAAATGAGTACTTAATTGGGATTGGCTTTTCAACACATCAAAACACTCCAATACAAATTCAGAGGGTTATCCTTTAAATGTACTTATATAATGTTGTCATTTTGTGGAAAATTTTACTTGGCAAGAAACAGGAAAGTCTTTGATAATGTTGATATTTATCAATCCGGCCATACGAAATCTGTGTTAGCAGTCATGACTCTGTTGATAATATTAATGCTCTTAGTTTTACTTGTATTGCGTATGTGAATCCAAGACCCATAAGACTTGTCTCTTGGACTTTTCCAGGTACGGGGTGGCGGCTTAGAAGACTGCACAAGTTTAGAAGCGGAGCTATGGGATATCTAGATGATCTAGAATCAAGCATTAGACTGCACATTTTAACTTCTTGTTCACACTAAGTAATAGTAGGTTACTGAGAGTAAAAGATACCAAAAAAAAAAACTTAAACATTTTGTGACAACTTATTAGTTAGTGATGTTAGAATTGTGGCTCATAGAGTTTTAGAAAGAAGGCTAGGTGCTGGAGCGTAGTGGAGCGGAACGAGTGGAGAGGAGTGACGGCATCTGGTCCATCGCTGATGATCCAGTTCTGTAATTGGAGGGTGTGGGGGGCAACGCCCCCCGTGGTACGGTACGGTTTGTACATGGGTATTTTTGGGAACCACGTATATCTCTGTGTTTATTCTTTACTATTTATACTCATAAATCGTGTGCGTGTGTGTCGATCCTAACAAGTGAAAACAACTTGACAAAGGAATTCTTGTTGACAAATCGTTAGTTGTTTTTACTAATCAATAAATTGTTGAAAAAAGTTAAGTTGTTTCCACTAATTAATAAGTTATATATAGATGGGTATGTGAGTGAAAAATGTTTGAAAATATTAAGTTATTTTCACTAACCAATAACTTATTGTGCAAAATTATTAGCGAAAACATGGCCTTAACAACAATTTTTATTATCAGCTGACATGCGTTGCTTTGAAACTTTCAATAACAAGCGTAGAGCTAGCTTTTTGTATATTTCTTTACCAGAAAGAAAATTATTGACAGAAAGTGATCGTCTGGGAAAGTGAAAATAATTATTTTTTCTTACGTACACGCGTTTGGTTAAAAGTAATTTTTTGGGTATGACTCGTACTAATTAACCTACAGACAATATGAATTAAACTTTAAAATTTTCCTCCAACAATTCGCCTGCATATAAATTAAAGATCGAGCGAAAATAAAGTCATAATTATACAAGAATTGACATTAGAGCTTGTTCCAGAACACTTTTTTAAAAAATATTTGCATAAACACACTTTTTTAAATTCCTTGGGTATGTGTACGCATGGATAATATTTAGAGCTTGTTCCAGAACACTTTTTTAAAAAATATAGTAAATACTTATTTCACATTTTTAAACTCAAAAATAATGTAAATAAAAAATAATTATTTTTGCACCGTATAAAAGATCTCGATAAGACCTACATTGCTAGGAAAATTATTTGCATAAACACATTTTTTTAGCTTGAAATTACCTTTTTAAAAAATAAGTACTTAAATAGCGTTGTGGAACGCGGCCCTAAATAGAGAGGCTCTGGTAAAGGGTCGAAGACAAATGAGAAAATTCATAATGAAAAAGTCTCAGACATAAACACAATTTGGTCTGAAGTTATAACAAACACGGCCTTAACCATAAACTACAGCGATTAGCCCCAGGGCCCAACGCAAAGCACACGCTGTGTGTACGAGAGAGAGAGAGAGCGTGCTATAGACGGATTGGGAAATTCTGTAAGGCACTTTGTAAGGCGTACACGGACCATCGATCTTGACGATGAATAGTTGAGATATAATTAATTTCTAATTATGACCGATAAGAATAATTTATTACCGGTCATAATTAATTTTTGATCTGGATTGTTAATTAATGAGATCAACGGATGTGCGCTGCACTACAATCTCTATAGGGCACTCTGCCCTACAGGATCCCCTGGTCCACTATAGACACCGGTGGAAGTAGAAATATAGAAAGAAAAATTTGATCCTAGGCTGGCCTTTGGCTTTTGCGGTGTGGGCTACGTTCCTATGTAGGGGTGTAAATGAGTCGAGCCGAGCTTCGGCGAGCTCGGCTCATTTGCTTAACGAGCCGAACTTAGTCATTTTACTAAATGAGCTTCTTTAATCGAGTCGAGCCTCCCTTAACAAGCCGAGCTTTTGTCGAAACGAGCCGAATACTCGAGCTTGCGAGCTACTCGGTTCATTTATAGCCCTATCCCTATGGATGTTCTCGGTTGGTTTTTTGTCAATTGATAGTTTGGGTCTTGGACTAAACATAGGATTATTCTTTGAATATGATATTGTCTTCTTGTTTCTATTGGTTTTTACAACAATTTCATATATTAATGAATTTTTTTTACCTTTCAAAAAAATAAAATAAAAATTTGATTAAATAGTGTCAGAGTGGAAAAGGGAAATATATATTAATAACAGAGATAAACTGTTCTTTTAAATGGAATATTTAATATAACTAGGTAGTCTGGGTTGTACTTTATTTTCGTATTAATATACTCCCTCCGTCCCAAATTGATTGTCCGGTCCGCAAAACGGAGTGTTAAAAATAATACAATTTTTGCAAGAAAAAATCAAAAGTTTTTTAACAACTTACTAGATATCAATGAGAATTTTTAATTTGTGAAAAAAGTTTGAATTTTTTCTTGAAAAAATTGCATTATTTTTAATACTCCGTTTTGCGGACGGGACAATCAATTTGGGACGGAGGGAGTAACTGAGCTAATCTTCATTTTCATTACACTTTATTTTTATATTAATATAATTGAGTTGATTTTGTTCGTAATGTTTACTAGAAGTACGGCACAAAAATCTTTTTTTGTTTTTTTGTTTCGACAATCAAATTCACTCTCCGATCCGATAAAAAATAGGGCATTAACGTCGCGATTTAGACAATTCGTAAAAGAAATTACTCTATTTTTCCTTTGGGCTGACCCAGAAATCGAACTCTGATAAATTGTGTGAGGATCAAATTTACTCACCAAAGAGAGACTACTTGATTAAAATATTTATTTTGTTTGGATTTTCCCTATATTTTTACCATTTTCACTGTTATTGTTTTTTGTTTTCTTGAAATTGTCACTCTTCTCATATCTTAAAACTTCCGATCTACTCACCAAAGAGAGACTACTTGATTAAAATATTTATTTTGTTAGATTTTCCCTATATTTTTACCATATTCACTGTTATTGTTTTTTGTTTTCTTGAAATTGTCACTTTTCTCATATCTTAAAACTTCCGATCTACTCACCAAAGAGAGACTACTTGATTAAAATAACAAAACGGATTATGATCTATAATTTAACACAAACTTGGCCCTAGTATTCCTACAGACACATCATATTTGCACAAGTCCAACCACACTCCTCTATTTTATGTATATGAGAGGAGTGTGATTAATTGAATCGTACAAATGTGGTTTGTACCAATCAAAAAATTGTCTGTCTTTTAATTTATAATATTTTTTATATTTAATATAAATCTTGCTTTATACTATCTTAATTAATTTTTTTAAACAAAAAATTTAAAATTATAAAAAATATTATAAATTGTAAAATATAGTACAAATTTTTGAGAGGTGCAAATAGAAACAGACAAAACAAACCGACGGAATAGTGAGAGAGTAGAGATGGGATCGAAGAGATATTGAGAGAGAGAGAGAGAACTGTTCTTTACTGTAGTAAAAAATGGAATGTAGTATAGTACGGAGTGAATATTACTCTGAATATAGTTACGCATAGAAAGCTATTGAGAGAGGGAGACAGAGAGTGAGAGAGAGACTGCTCAAATACTGGAGACGGACTGCTGAGAGAGAGAGAGAGAGAGAGAGAGAGAGCAAATTGGAGAGAGAGTCAGAGAGAGAGAGAGAGAGATCATCAATGGGATTCACAGCAAAGGGCAAGAGAGACAGTAACAACAACAATGAAAGCTGGGGACTGGGCTTTTTCCTAGTCTTCTTCCCCGACAACGAACAAGAACAATCCTCACCCATTGACAATATCAAAAACACCACCATTTCCAATTCCTTCAAATCCACCATCCACAGCAACACTCCTCCTCCTTCTCCACCACTCACTCGCCGCCCCGCCGCTTCATCTTACCCCCTCCTCCTCTCCAAAGCCCAATCCACCATCTCCATCTGCGCCCTCCTCGTCTTCCTCTCTCTCCTCTTCTTCACTCTCTCCTCCTTCGAACCCACCTCCACCCCCTCCTCCTTCTCCACTCGCCGCCACCTCTCCTCCTCAAACCAACCCCAATCCCTCCCCAAACCCATTTACCAAAACATCCCCCAACGCTCACCTCACGCCTTACAAGGCCTGGGCGATTTGTACAGAAAAGGCACCAAAGCCATGAACGACCTCACTGTCGGCCACGTCATAGAATCCGTCACAGAGCAAGAACTCCGTTTATTCCTCAGATTATTTTACAAATCTCCTCTCTCCTCGAAATCAGACCTTTTATTTATTTTCCCCTCTCCATCCCATTCCTCCGCATTCCGTTCAGTAATTTTTCAAGAAACCGAGTCGTTTTTCAAACTTGTTAATCGAACCCAGTTCCCTGAGTCAACTAGTTTTGATGATAGAAGAGAGTTTTTGAACAAGGAGAAGGAGAAGGGAGAGACAATTTGGGGCAGAGGGGTTCGGAGAGACAACCTGACTGAGTCGACTTGGGCGAGTTACGGCTCGGTGGTGGGTTTCGTGGTGGAAGAGCTCGACCCGGAGAACTCGCTCTCGGGTTTTTTGGACCACGTGCCGATGAGCATGAGGAGGTGGGCGTGTTACCCGATGCTGTTGGGTCGGGTACGGAGGAATTTCAAGCACGTTGTGTTAGTGGACGTTAAGGAAGTGTTGCTACTCGGTGACCCGCTGAGTCGAATCAGGAACCGGAGTCCCGAGTCTGTTCAGCTGTTATCAACCGAGGCAGGCGGTGCACATAATACCAACAAGCAGCACGGGAAGAGAAACACGGCGAAAACCCAGTCGCCGAAGCCGGTGAACTCGGCTGTGGTTATGGGCGGCGCCAGGGGAGTACGGCGACTCTCGAACGCTATGCTGACGGAGATAGTCCGAGTCACAACCCAACACAAGAAGAAGAACTCGGTGACCGAGTCGGGGCTGTTCAACCAACTCGTGGGCAATGGGTACATACTGAAGAATGTGAATGTCGTCACGTCGGCCGAGTCGATTCCCGATTTGAGTTCACTCACTGGGTTGAACTCAAACTCAGGTTCATCCCTGTCTTTATCAAATTATACCCTGCTTCGGCGTGGTAATAGCAATAGTGATAGTACTTCTATCATTATGAAGCATGTCTGTGGACTAGAATTAAATTCCTCGGTTTATAGCGATTGTTTGTAAATGTGGTAAATAATAAGTTCAATTTATTTAATTAGAGATTTTTTATTATTGTATCCCACACTTTTGTTCTCACACCATGTATAAAACATTTTACGATTATATACTCATAGTTTGTTTGTTTTTATTTTATTTTATTTTATGGTAGTTGCTTATGGTAGTTTGGAGTTGAAATGTTGATTTACTTTTTGGTCGAAACCAGCTAGGATTCATTACTAGGGTGACACTTACAATAGTACGGTATTCTAAATTAATCATTCATAATATCAAAAAAATTACACATTTTTATAGTTTAGTAGTCATCTGTCATATAGCGGAAGTAATATATAGTGGAAGTAGTTTAACGATCTATCAAAATGAAACTCGATGTATTTTTCAATCCCGAAAATTGTCCGGAGTCGTTCTACACTAAATTTCAAAGATTTTTTTGAAAAGAATGATGGAGCGATGTGCCACTCTTTCCCACTAATTGACTCTGCCACTAGGCGAAACTTCGCCCATATCGTAATGGTTTTGGACTGTAAGTTCTCAGAAGTAGAGCGTAATTTGGAATTAGTCAAAGGTTATTGTAAGTTCATTGAACTGAATTTTCAACCGTGTTCAGAATTTTAAAGAGTAATAATAATTATGAATCTGTCATTAATTACTTACCCGGGATGCACCGTGAATTATCTTTTTTTTAAAAATAAAATAAAATAAAATAAAATATGTAGCATTAATTGGATCTCTGTTCAACATCGGTTGGACTGGCGAAAATTTACTTGGAAAATGATGATTTTTTTAATAATTTGGTGTATTTATTATTGACTCAGGTCCAACTGTCATTTTTCATTGATTGACTGTTCACATATATTGCGAGTTCCGTTTCGGTAACCAAAAACGCTTATTTCTTGTGAATTAGTAATATATTATGAGACCAAACAAAAATTCATCTCAGTCAAATAATGATAAATTCATCACAAAACTGTAGATGTAGACTTTTTGATTAAGCACTTATTGATGTCTGAACACTTGAATTTTTGCATGATTCTCTATCAAAATAATTGATAAAAAATATATTGTTTTGATTCCGAAATTATAACCCGCAATGGTCCACATCCAGCCCCTGTTCGTAGAGGATTCCATCCCTGCTTTTATTAATCAGCATTACTAGTGTAATTTATTACACTTCGAAAAAAGAATGTTTTGCGTGATAAAGCGGAGAGATCTGGGAGGAAGCAAGGGAAACCGCAGGCCGAGAGCGTGATTTGGTGCTGCTTTTTAGAAAGAGAAAAATACAAACATGTAGAGAGAGAAACCCCAAGTGTCAGCTCGCAAGAGATTTTTTCTTTTTTTGAATTTTTTAGTCTCTTTGCAAATGATTTGTTTTAGTTAAGAATGACTCGAGATACGTATGAGTTGATCCAGACATCCTCACCGTCGAACGAAGAGAGAGAGAGAGAGAGGGGGAGAGTGAGAGTCATGGAGGGAATGTGAGGCAACTACATCTATGAAGGTGATTGGGAAGGGAAAGCGCATTGATTAAATCCCCCACTCCCATGTGCTTGGTTGTTGTTTCCACCGCTTTGCATTTGTTGCTCCTCACACAGAGGGAGAGAGAGCGCGCATTTGTTGCTCCTCACACTCAGAGAGAGTTACTGTGAGTGTAACGATGGATTTTTCGGCCGTTAGATTTGAAATATAAATAAAAATTCATACAATTCAACGGCTGAAAAACTCTTCGACACAAAAATACAGGAATTTTTGGAACAGAGAAGATCGGACCCTGGAGTATGGACTGGGTTTGTTGTCGTGTTACTAGTATTATATAGGAGTAATAATTTTGACTTTTGCAAGTATTAACTTTGCCCAGCTTTTCCCAACTAAACAAGCCTAGCTTCTTATTATTAACCATATGAATAAATGCAGTAAAACAAAATGTAAGCATCAATGCAATAAATGCAGTGTTATACGGAGTAAAAAAATAAGGCTGGGTTTGGGGACTACGGATCCTTAGAGCATACGTAATGGTAATAATTAAAATTAATAATTAAAATGTGTCACGTCAATATTTAATTATTCATTTAGTTCATAATCAAACTTAACAACTTCTATCTCTACATTGGTTATTTTTGCATCTCTAACAAAAAAAACCCTGACAATATACAATGCACATTTGTCCAATCGCAAACGAGTTTCAATCACGCATCCAACCGTACCAAATTATTTGTTTCGATGAGACGATTATAATGTGGAGTATTTTTGAGTTATTGAGTTTTGGTTATCGAAAAAAGTTGTTAAGTTTGGTTATGAAATGGGTGAAATTTGTTTATTTGCTAAAAGACTTGTAACTTTGCTTATTACAATGTGGGGTGTTTTTTGAATATTATTGTTAAATTTGTTTATTCACACCCATTTATTTATTACAATGAAGATGCTCTTATTAGAGGTAAATGTGGGTATTTTTTGGAGGGGTCTTTGAAACTACTGTCCACTAAAGTGCTAGATAATATGTATATAATGCAAAAGAAGTTAGAATCTCAATAAATATTTCACAGATATCATTACGTTTTTACGAATATCAAAATACTTTGCTTGGATACAGTACTTTTTACACATTATTCATCTCCCTAAGGGTTGTGATTAACATTTCTCTTTTTGGATTCACTTCACCATTTTCATTTTTGTTCACGTCAAGAACACCAAATTGTCAACCAAAAAAAAAAAACAAAAGAATACCAAATTATCAAGATCATTCTATAATTTTGAAATACATTTATATAAAGACAATAAACTTTATATCCATAAAATACATTTTGATCCAGTGAGTCACGGAGTAAATTTTTTTTTTTTTGTAATTTCAACATAAAAGTGTACTAAGATCACATTAATTTACAATTGATCAACTTAAAATTTGAAGGGTTAATGTTCTTGACGAGACCTAGAAATAAGTACTCTAGGGGATCCTAACTCTAGGTTTTTTCCATAGCTCAATCACTACTATCTTTCAGCCTTAAAAGCAATGCATGTTGCCTTTTTCCTATATAAATAACTAAACTGATAGGATCCTCTTTAACTACTAGAAAGGGACCCGGGGGCTCTGCTGCCCCAGCGGGCAGGAGCCCCTACCCACATGTCAAAACGCTGCCAAAACGCTGCCGTTTTGGTTAATTACAAAATTCAAACCACCGATTTGCAATCCTATGAAGCAGAAACGTGATTATGAGAGATTTAGAGACAAAATTTGATTATGTCACTTTAGAATAATATGATCAGAATAGTAAGATCTTCATACCCGTTCAAACAGATTAAAAATTGGACCCGTTAATTTTTTAATCATATTTTTTAATATATAAACATCTCAAAAAATTAGTGCTCAAATTTTTACTCCGTTTGAATCGGCGCAAATATCTTCTTATTCTTATCATATTATTCTAGAGGGTTGTAATTTATTTTTATCTCTAGGGCTCTCATATTAAGTATATATTATTTATTTAGGACCATATGGAGCAGAAATATGATCATGAGAGCCCTAGAGATAAAAATAAATTACAACCCTTTAGAATAATATGATAAGAATAAGAAGATCTTTACACCGATTGAAACGGAGTGAAAATTTGAGCACTAATTTTTTGAGACCGTTTATATATTAAAAAATATGATTAAAAAATTAAGTAGTCCAATTTTTAATTTGTTTGAACGGGTATGAAGATCTTACTATTTTGATCATATTATTCTAAAGTGACATAATCAAATTCTGTCTCTAAAGCTCTCATAATCACGTTTCTGCTCCATAGGATTGCAAATTGGTGGGCGAAATTTTATAATTAACCAAAACGACAACGTTTTGGCATGTGGGTAGGGGCTCCTGCGCCGCTGGGGCAGCAGAGCCCCGGGTCCACTAGAAAGTTATGTGTGACGAGTCGTTTCAATAATTGAAATTGTTTATTTTAGTAAAGCTCAATCGCTTAAGAAAACAGGTTAATTGATGTCAATTTCGAAATGAATTTATGTTAGAATATATTATCATTAAGTTGTTTTATTTTTATTTTTTCAACATAAATATCTTTTGAAAACCATCTTAACTGACATCGGATTGACATGATTTTAGCGCTTCCGACAAATTTTAAAAATAAACGATTCGAATCATTGAAGCAAATGACTGTAGTTTGTAGAGACTCCCGACCCATTAATAAAAGAAGGAAAAAGAACCGAGATCTAGCATTTATTATTAGAGGGTAGTGTTTTTAATGAGTTTGCAAGTGTAAAGGGTGTGGAGAAGTGTGTTGGTGGTTTTTTGTCACTCCCAATACTGTTCTTTAATTTCCTTCATTTAAAGGGCACAAATAGTATTATCCTAGGTCGGTGGTAAAAGGAAAAGGAACAATCTTATATATAAAAAATGTTGAAGCGATTAATTAATATAATACTACAACAAGGACCAAAATAATTCAAATAATATTATTTATAGGACCATTTAAGCCTACTACACTTTCTTTTATCCTTCGTTGGTAAATTCAAGATATGTCAAGTCAAGACAAACGGTGCGAGCTCCAAGAACGTGTAGTAATCTCTTCTTTATTTGGTTTTAAAAGGTGCTAAATTTTTAATTAAATACTCTATCCGTCACTTAATTTTAGCGCGTTACAAAATTGTGTACTTTTTTAGATAAAAAATAAAGTACATATATCTATGCATTATTTTTGTCACTTTTTTTTGCCAATATTTAAAGACCTAATTGCGAAGTTTAAAATTGATGCAAAACAACTATATTTAACTTAAAACCCCACAATTAATATGAATGGTCAAGTCTTAGGCTAAGCATTTAGCGACGACTACGTATTACATTAATTTTGATATATCGTTCCTATTAGCCGTAGTTGCTTGAATATATGTTTACACGAATGGCTAGTTTAAGGTAGTGACAACTACATATTAGATTAATTTCAATATATCGTTTCCTTCAGCCGTAATTGCTTGAAAGTAAGTTTACACAAATGGTAGTTTAAGGCAATTATGACAGAGAGAATGAGAATCAACGATCGACAGGTGCAATAACTTACGTACGCATATTTGACCAAGACCGTTCGACGATTCTAGACCTTTTATTAATTTACAAAACTCATGTACATAAAAAGATTTTCTCGAATAAAATTATATGAGGCCTGTTATAACAAAAAATTTTAAAAAAAAATTCAAAAGAGGTCATTGTCAAACCATTGGACTTTGGATGCTCTATCACCCATTTTAATAAGTGCTTGATCATATCCCAACTATAGATTGCAAAAGCTAATTAAGCCACCGACACCAACAAAAATGGGTGGCACGTGGCAAGACTCAAGTCATATGGGACAATTACTAGCCTTTATGATATGAGGTGTACATGGTGCATTGCGGACCCCTTTTGCTTTCCACATTCGGAGAGAGAGAGAGAGAGAGAGAGAGAGAGAGAGAGAGAGAGAGGATCTAAGGTTATAATTTGAGTGGACATGGAGAGAGAGAGAGACTCCTGATCTAAGGTTATCTGAGTGGACATGGGGAGAATTTTAACTCTGTTCTTGTTTTGGAGAGAGAGAGAGAGAGAGAGAGATTTGAGTGGAGATCATGGGGAGAATTTTAACTCTGTTGTTAATGGGTTGGGCATTGAATAAAGTTCCATTATCATTCAATGCCTTTTCCGAGTCAACAAAAAAGGTCGAGAGATAGATATGTGGATCTGAACTGAACATAACGACTAGGCTCCTCTCATGCTACTTCACCGGAAAGTTAGGCTAGTTGTGGATTTTTCCCAGACTTATTTTAATGATCGAAATCGTTTACCTTGTCGAGAATATCGCATGCGACAAAATTAATATTTCGATGTTTTTAAATGCATTTATGTACGTAGCAAAAATACAGAACATAATATTTGAACACTGTATCAAAACCTATGTTTGCAATATAAATGAGTTTTAATAGCTTATCAAACGATACTCGATTAATATAATTTTTTTTTTCCATATTGTCTGATGTTTGCTAATAGCGATGAGGTCGAAAAAGTAAAACGGCTATGATCATTGAACCGGACCCGTGAATAGCCCACGACAAGCTGGACTGCCCAGTCCACCAAAATGACAGGAGATCAAGATCTTCCTATTAACCAAAAACTTGAACATGAATTTTTTTTTTTTTTTTGAGAGAGAGAGAGAGAAAGAGAGAGAGAGAGAGAGAGAGAGAGAGAGAGAGAGAGAGAGAGGCTTGTGGGGGTCACAGAGAGAGAGAGAGGCTTGTGGGTGTCACTATTAATGGAGATGGAGATTGGAGAGTTGGAGACAAAAAAAAAATTACTCCTGCAAGTATTGTACTGTGGAAACACAAACTTTAGGCTCCACATGAGTGATGAAAGGGACATTGGGAAAGATTTTGAGTGTCCTATTGAATCTTTCTTCTTCACCGTATGTCTCCTCCTCCGTTGTGGCCCATTTTCCTATCCTCACACACGTGTATAACATTTCCCACACGCTTGCATTATTGATTACTACAGTAGTCCTGAGTCCTAACTTAATTGGGTTATTAAATTTTCAACAAGAGAAACAAGGTTAGCTGAATTACAATGGAATGGGAGATGTTGCCGAACAATTCCTGCAGAGCGATCGATATGGCTGTTCATCTCGACAATCGACGGCTCGGATCTTAACCGAATAATGGACGGTTCAAATATGTTGTGCGTTCAAATTTAATCTGAGTTGTTCACGCCGAGATGAACTGCCAGTCGACCGCTCGGCACTGCCCATTCCAATTATGACAATTGGTGCATACAATATTACGCCCAATCGCCTATCGTGGATTTTCATAATCTTCCTATGCTAAAACCGGATAAGCACCTTTTTTTGGATGAGATGAGAATGGGATAAGCACTTCGATTATTTCTTAATATAGGCACATGTGAGGTAAAAAAAACATATGTTTGCAGCTTGGAGTTGGATTTTACGAATAACCATCTGTTTTTCTTTGTCAATGTTTCTCTGTAAAAAAAAATATGGATTATATCCACCCGGTGCAGAAGCAGGAGTTCTTAAGTTTCACCATTTTCGCTCCTTTTAGGATAAAAATTAGTAAAATCCCACCTTTATTTTCTTGTAATGATGTGAATATCCAATGGATATCGATCGGTTGGATTGTCATCCCTATTTCGACTTATAATAGAGGGCATCAATCATGTTAATACTATAAATAGACATTTGTGTTTGGCCCACCATTATTTATATCTCTTGAAATATGGTTGTTGAGTAAATTTAAGAAACCAAAACAATATTGGCATCTATGCTTATATATGCATACGTATATATATGCTTATTTGATTATATGTTGACAGAGTTTGATTATAACATCTTAATGGTTAAAGAGAATCATTTCTATCACGATAAAGAAAAAATTAATTTTATTTTTTCAATTCAAAGAAAACAATCAGAAAATACGAAAGCTACGTACATCTATTTTCCTCCACAATTTGTATCACCTGACGCGGTATTTTAACGTTGAAAATGTTAACTATTTTTTTCCTAATACGGTGCCCGGGTGTGATTACGCATCTTTAATCTCGAAGCTATGAGATTAATGACTGAGCAAACCCACAGGGACTCTAAGGAATTATTTTGACAGTGAGAGTCGAACTTGCGAGCTTGAAGGAGTAAGAACCTTATTTGCTGCCATGTTGCTATTTGTTCAGCCTTTTATTTTTTTCCTTCTTCGAAGTTACAACGTAATAGCCAAAGGCAATTCAAGACTGACGTCAAAAAAAAAATAAAAAAAATCAATATAACACGCGGGCTGTCAAAAGTCACATCCCATATGACGCTTTCACGGTTCCAATGAAAACGATAATCGAACGATCCTTTACCCTTCTAGTAATATTTAATACGAAATCTCTGTTCTCGTTGAGCTCATCTTACAGGGGACTAACGTTAAGTTGGGCGTTGAAAATTCAAGAGGAAGTTAGACCATCTCTTTATCAAAGTACATTGAAAATACATTAATTGCATTGCTAAACAACTTCTTTTATACTTTCTTGATGTGGATTTGAATTTTAGACTTTCTTAATTTTACAGATGGCTTTCTTGAGAGATGACAAGCTTCTTAGTCATTGGTCCAAGAAAACCCATGTCGACCTTGCTATAGCAAGTATGATTGTGATATCTTCTACTCTAGTTTAGTTTATAAAGAGTGACAAAGTATTTGAACTCTCTTTTGTTTTTCTTTTGATAAGAAAAAGGCGGGTTGGGGCTATCAGCGTAGTTTTTGCTCTCTTGGGCATGACCGCAGGGGGAACCAATCTCCTTAATTTTGGACCATTTGTTTTGTGTACAACGAAGAAGGGATTAGACTAATTAACAAATAGTGTCCCCCTTTTATTTCGCATTTAGTTGTTGAATTAGTTTGTTCTCCTTTTATTTCCGATCTATTTCCTCCACCATAGCAAACCCTATTAATAATTGTGGACTTTTCCAATAAATTTACAAATCCTAGAAACTAAAATAGATTGAAGCTAATATAATACCATATGCTTTTATCAAAAAGAAAAAGTACTATATGCTTTGAGCTAGCTTTGCATCTTCCAATCCTTTCTCTTTTGTAAATCAGGGGGAGATAATTAACACACGTTATCTCAAGATCATCTGAAACATTAAACTAGCAAGAGTCATCTTTCAACATTGCATATAACTAGTTAACCTAAAGAGTTGATCGAGTGAAAACGTGATAGCAAGTAAGAATCTTGTCATTCTAAGCTCATAGGTTCGACCTCCATCACCAGCAAAGAGCCCGTGGAACAACCAGATGTTTGCCCGATCGTTGATTTCAGGGTTCTGAGCTTAGTCAAAATGCATGTAAGTTTACCCAAACGCCGGTTATTAAAAGAAACATTATAGAACTGCTAATCATAATTAATTTGGAGATGACTCGTCATTACAAGAAGAAAAGTTTGAGATACCATCAACAAAGTATGTGGGGTCACTCAACTTGAAGTTTACTTGTTTACAAAAACAAAACATATTTTTAATTTCCTCACCCCTTTTTTTCAGGTTACAAGTGGCAGTTTCACATTGAAGGAGTATTCTTTTGGGTCACGGCCAATTGACCATATATCATTTCTCAATCCACCATCGTTAATGCTATAGGTGCCGCCAGCATTTGAACCCAGCACCAACGGGCACGCCCGATTCAATTTTTTATTTAAAATTCAAGAACGGTTTTTTTTTATTATAAAATTATTGAATAGTTCATATCATCCGTGCAGAACCCGAAGTAGGCCCCACATGTCTGTCAATACCCATCGGTACTCTATTGGTCGGTAACAATCGTAGGATTCCTGATCCACAATGGTATCAAAACTTGATGGTTTTGAAGTCTAGAAGGTTACATAAGCCCTGAAAGACACTTGCACTCACGGGTAGCTTATGAGCTGAGCTAAGGGATTCTTTCTACTTGCTTTCACACGAGAGACAAAATTGTAACAAATTCATTCACGGACACTTGTGTACGTACATATACATATATAGTCTTGGAAACCTCTTGAATAATGTCACGCACATCGTATGTGATTTGATTCATTGGTATTGTTCATCGTATTCAAATGTAGTTTCAGAGGGATATTTGAGTCTTTACTTGTGCTGAAACAAGTCGCGTCTGGTGCATATATAAGGCACTCGCTTGTAATAGGATCACAAACTATATAGAGTTATACTGACCTTACTATTGATGACTTGATTCTTGAATTAAGTCGTCAACAATAAGATTAGTGTAAAACTATAAACCGGGATGATCTTTTTGCCTAAAAAAAGTTTGTGAGCATATAGCTTTTGTCATTTGTTATACCTTGATACCTAGCTAGGTCGAGGGACTTTTCATCTTATGGACTTAATACTCATCAATTTTGTTCCAACAGGGGCTCCATCATATTCCCATATTCATATTCTAAAGAACTCCCTAGAAAAGGCATACTTCCTAAGATAGTCACTAAAGTTTCCAAAAGTTGGATTTTCTAAGGAGAAAGCTTATACTTTGGAGTTCAGAAACAATAGAATAATAGAAGAATCTAATTCGGGACCCCTGTAGGATAAGTGTACTCTCACTATCAATATGTGGGAATAATCTACTTATGACCACTTCAAGATTTTAGTATCAAAAAATACTACTCTTTTCTATTGGCCAAAAAGGAAAGGATGATATGAAATACTGGTAGTTGGTGCTGTGGATAAGCAGTGACTGGTATAGTGGTATCGTTGAGATGACGCTCCAAAAAAAACTGTGGTCCATAGCTTAGTAGAGGCATAATGATCGTTGGACCGAGCTCCCATCCAGTCCAATCCGGTTTGTATTTTATGGGCCTTCTCTGAACCCACAACAATGATAGAAATCGTTCAATTTGTGAGGTTCGTTGAGTAGGTCATCTGCTTACAAAAGTTAATCGAACATCGATAGGTACATAAAAACACAACAAACTTGTACAAGAAAAAAAACCTGGGCAATTGAAGTTTTAAATTATTTTGTCATTCACATTTTTCTTGTTCAAATCTATCTTGTTCATGTACCTATCAGTGTTTGATCAAACCCCCTTTTCTATGTTGATGACCTACCAGACAAGCTCTATAAAATGAACGATCTTAATCATTGTTGTGGGCCCACAACGGGCCTTCGAAGGCCCAAACCGGAAAAGAGAGAATATTAGGGGATGGGAGCTCGGTCCTTGATTATTATCGAAGGGGACAGAATCGAAGCAAAATCCCAAATGGTAATCTAAACAAACAACAGCTTAGGTGAAGGTGATGGTTTACCTCTCACAACATGCATTCGGCGAGGGTACTAAACTGTACATTAATTGTTAGCTGGGCCAGTGAAATTCAATTCCCGTTGCACTGCTCATGGACAGCCACAAGGGTCTCTCTCTCTCTCGTGTGTGCCAGGCACCCCCTGTCAAGCGGGGACAAACAATTCGGATTGAATCTAAGCGCATTTAGTTGATTTTTGAAATAAACGGCCGAATTTGGCCTCTTGGCACCGCTGCCAAGCAGCTGCTTGGCAACATCTCCCAATCACAAGAAACCTATGTAATCATACACTCCTATAATGATACTATATATTTGAGCTTATATTCGAGTTGGGGAACTTAATGGAATGCCACACTTCAGCAATTTCCACATTGCTGGCTGAATTCGAACTTCGGGAGCTTCAATAATGGAATTTTTTTAATCAGCCTTTTAGGAGTTGTTTTAATCTCCTGTTATTCTCTAAACAGCGTTTCCCCAAAATTGAGGTACAAATTTGGATAGATCATTAGCCATCTAAATAGACATGAATTTGGCCTCATTTATGCTGTGTTTGGATAAAAACTTTCATGAGAAATTTATGCAAATGAAAATAAGATCGCGAAGGAAAAGATGAAGTGAACAAAGGCTAAAATTCAATTTCTATTCAGCTTTGTCATATTCTACTTCCGTCAGATAAATATCTGCACAAATTCATGACCCAAACACAACTTTATTTGGTCTTCCACCACAAACTGGAAAATTTAAAATCTCAGATATCAGTATCGGTCATCGGGGGATTTTTTGATGCAAAAGATGTTAAAGGAAAAGACGGAGGTAAACATACGGACAAGCTACATAAATTTTTTTTGGCATCCTCGTTCTTTCCTTTCCCAATGATAAATCCATCGTTCATGCCAACCTATACAAAACCATAACACTCCAAAGAATATTTTGCAACAGTCCTAGGGACAGATAACCAAACACATTTCCGGCACTGAAGCTGTCCGATGTACATAGGTACCAAAGTGCATTCACAGGACCCATGTACATCCATCATCCATCCATTCTAATTAAATCATATTGGAAGCATAGGACAACTCTGAAGCATAGGACACGCGTACATTACCCCCATCTTACAAGCAACATAAAATTCATGTCTTTTCAACTAATAATTGGAATCTATTACAAATGCAACAATTATACACCATTCCTTTTGACAAATAAATGAAAAACAAGAAAAATGGACTCCGAAAACCACAAACACCAACCAAATCAAAGAATTTCACCAGCCTGCTGTCCCTGAAACTACGATCGGAACCAATGCAGCAGTAGTCAAAAGAGGGTGGATAAAAAACATCACTCTTCATGCGGGAATCACAATATAATCAATACCGGCACTAAAACCTAAGATCGTCATATGGCATGGACATACTCAAAATGCTAGATACGGAACATCCAACCACTTTGCCTAGAATAAAAGAGGCCAAAACAAACGAGGCACTGAAAGTGAAGATCCAACGGTAGAGATATAACTTACTTTTGGCGAACTCAAATTTCTAGAAGAGATCAAATTTCTTCTTATGCATGTCTTGCTTCCATTTTGGTAATTTATAAAATGCTTCTTTTCTCACCCCGAATACAGTCTGGAATTCTTCATCAGACAGATAAGCCTGAAAACCCAAGAAGGAAAATTCTAGAAAACTAACCAAAAGGAAACAGGAAATGCATAGATAATAAACAAATAATATCAACCCACCTCTCTTCGTTTGAAATCAATTCCGGTAACCGGGTTTTCCGAATGAGCCTTCAGCTGTTCATAACTAAATGTACTTTGATTAGTTTCACTACCATTTTCATCCTGCTCTGCCTCTTGCTTCGATTCTGAACCATTCCCATTGCTCTCCAGCAAAGTCTCATCTGCCACTGTGTCCACTTCGGAATCTTCTTTAGAATTCTCCACTTCTGAAAGTTCATGTTCACTCTTTGTTCCAGCTGCAAGCAGTACTTCAAAAATGTCAAAAGAATACACATTTGCAAAATCATGAGAGCAAGCGCTGATGCCAAAAGAAGAGCATAACAATGCTATTTGCTACTCCCATGTCCATACAGATATTAAAGTACATTGTAAAGAAAAGTTGTTCCCATATTGGGGATTCCTCAAGAATCCAGAGGATGACTTCATTCTTATGGACAAACGGCCAAGTATAAGCCCGCTTCCAGAATGCTCTTTCCTAGAAATTCGAGGGAATCACAGTAAATGCCCTTAAAACAATTTTAATTTGTCAACTCATGTTAATTACGAAGTCAATAGTTAGTGGACATATTCGAACGAGCCAGAAAGAGAACCAACCAGATGAAAATTGAAGAATACCAACAGGTGCTTCTATGAAATTTGGTACAAACATAATACAACATACAAAATATTGAAGGAGATGCTGCAAAAAGTTGAACAAATGGAGTTGTATAGATAGCAAATGAAATACTCCCTCTGTCTCATTTAGTTTGTCCATCTTTCCATTTTGTAGTGTTCCAAAATGCATTCCCATTCGAAAAGTCAAACATAAAACTTGCCATTTTCAAATAGTATCCGAACAAAGGATTAGGAATAAGTAATAACTTTAAAAGTGGAGAGAAAGGGGCAATGTTGAAATAAACACCTTCTAATTTCAGTTAAGTTGGGAACTCCTAAAAGTGACGAACAAAACGCAACGGAGGGAGTATAAGGCATAAAGAAATTATCATTGTGGTTCCAATACCTGGAGGGCTAGCTTCAGATGGTGGACTTCTCGTGGATCGAACGGGAGAGGATTCGGGTGAGCGCTTCTTTTCGCCAGTAAGAACTTGAGACAAAGCAGCAACTGCAGCTGCTCTCTGTGATCCTTGACTTGTGCCTGACGATCTTGGAGTACCACCACTTTTGGTGCCTGAAGATGGATTAAATGCAGAAGACAAGGCAGCTAATGCTGAAGCTCTTTGAGTTGGTCCACCCTGACTTGATCCATTGGACTTGTCCGGGCTCTGCAATATAAAGTTCGGGAAAAAAAAAAAACCAAAGCCACAACCTAACTCTATTAGCAAGCATTTCGGACTATGAAAGTTTCGATTGCAATTTAGTGTAATACACCAGAAAACTTTGTTGACTAAGAAAGTAATTGAAGTGTGTTCAATTAACAAGGTTAAGAAACTATTAGGACACTAGGTGGTTTCTGACATATACACAAGTAACACAACATAAAAAGTCCATCCTTTATTAGTTGCCACTTGCTAGTGAAGTCCACTCAATTAAAGAAGCAACATGCCATTTTATAGCTATAGTTTGAGACATACTTGAAGCAAAACTTCAATCCCTCAAAAGAAACTGGACCACCTTATAAATTACAACCGCATCTTCTATCTGTTCATGTACAGGTCAACCAAACTACACGTAGAATTATTAAAACAGGGATTATTGTTGTTTTTCCTTCTTCCTCAACAGCAAGAGGCCATCTATGTGCGACAGTAGCACAGCATGCATCAAGCAACATGAAATGAAGGTGTAAGGTGGTCTTGTCATTGGGAAAAGGATTCTTCAACTTATTCATAATAAGAAAAAATGTTCATTCAGAAAAGACCATGAAGAGATTCAAATGGAAGCAATACAGCCCAGTCTGCAGACAAGCAGCACTGGCTATAGTATATACACCAATCTGAGAAACAAAAAGAATGGAAATTGAGTAATAGTGGTAAACTGAGCAATCCACAGAACATATAGCTCTAATAATAGTTCCAAACATACTAGCCTACATTCCTAAACAATATTGCGTCCAAAAGATTGATGAAAATTGAAAAGTGCCTCAACCTTTGCCTCACAAACTCAATTGGAGTATAGTAACCACAAACAAAATATCAAGTTATATAGTGTTAAATCTGACCACATAAAAGGAATTAATCAACATACGAGTTATGTGCCTTTCAACCAAAAACCGAGATCAAATGTGTCGACAATTGAGGGTAAGTAGGCCAGTTTTGAAGCCCTATGCGAAATGTGGTAGGCCATCAGATTATGTGAGATCACCAGGGGTGGGCAGGGTGAGAACTGAGGCAACCAGAGAGAAGGAAAGAAGGATAACAAGAACCAAAGTGGCCAGCTTGCATGTTGGAGGTGGGCAATTCCTATTTACATGGGAGTCGACAATGTGAGGCCAGTGAGGCCAGTATAAAGTGTCACATTCTTTGTAGAGACAACTGGACAAGTGGCTTACCCACTGTCTGACAACCTGGAATCCACCTTCGGTAGTAGCGCATGAATCCTCAGAGGCCTTATGGGCCCCAAAGGTTGCAAAAATGGTTTATTGCTCCACAGGTGAGAAATCGTGCGATGTGTCCATCAAAAAATGGTTGGTTGCCACTTGCTGTACAGACTGTGCCATGTGTTTCAGTTAGTGTTCGCATTCTTGTGAAAGTCTCTCACGATTTCTTATTTTTTATTTGAGAGGAAAAGGAAATTTGGCCTGAGAAAGTCTCTCATGATAACACTGTCAACGGTCCAAGTCTCTCGGGCTATCCTTCGGCAAAATAACTTGACCCCAGAGGGGAAGAAAGCGGAAATATGTGATTCTCTTCAGAGACATCTCACAGGCTGACACTAGGGTTTGTTGTTTGTAACAGACAATGATTTAGCCATGGTGTGGCAATGATGGATGCATGTAGCACAAACTTCAAAGTGACTCTGATGAAGATGTGTACATCATATTGGTCAAGCTTAATATTAAAGCATTTTTGTACAAATAAATTGGGGCTTTTACCTCCACAGCATGACCAGCCCCAAGGAGTAGCATAGCCTTCTTCTGGAATGAGTTTCCATGAGCCTATATCATAGAGAGAACAATATGATGAAACTGATGAATGAGTGAAATGAGACAACTTCCTCAATACCATGATAGCAATTTCCTTTTCGAGTGAAGTAAGTTGATGGTGCAAAAGTGGAAGCATATCCGAAAAAAATAAAAAGAAGATAATTGATAAATTTCCTTTTGTTTCGGACAAGTAATAACCAATTAACCCAAGTTCCAAACGATATTTAAAACAACACTAAGACAATATAGCTAAGCAATTTCTTTTAGCGTTGCATAAGCAATAACAAGTGAACCAAACATTATTCAGGACAAGAAAAAACTCTACTCCAGATTATCATTCTTCCACCATTTGTTACCGAACCACAATTTATCCAAAGTTTCTGTATGGTGAACCCAACAACAATTTAGTTTGAAGTTCAGCTTCTATAGATTCATGATCGCCCTCACATGTCTTTGCTCTTACCAAGAAATACATAGGCTGTGTTTCTTGCTTTTAGATTTTAGTTACACTGCCACATCCAAGTAAGTGTCAGCTAATTATGATTGAATGATTCTCCTAAGCTTGCAATGTTTCTCATTCGCCTTCTATAACTCTGATGTTGTGGTCAAAAGTTTCATTCCTCATACTTGCATATGACTTGAATTTTCGTCATTGAAGAAATAATGGGACCTGATTAGAAGCCAAAAGATAAAAAAATCTCGTTGTCTCCCTCACTCTTAAATTTCAGTTATGTTTCTTACTACCTCTTGGATTCCTTGATAGCCTATTGCTTCTATTCATTTCCAACTTTCTGTGCCCACAGTGAACAGTACAGATTCAGAGTTATCTCCACCCAAGGACACAGTTGTCTTATAAGCTGATCAAAACATGACAGTTATAAAGAAAAAACAACGTTAAGTTGTAGCACATACAGTAGCTTTTACAGGATCCCATGAAAAGTACGAAGTGAAGAAGCATGGTTCATTTCCTTCCATGACTTTGTATAGTGGCACGTATGGAGACAATCCCTCTAGAGATGCAGCCACATCTATGTATTTCTGCAAGGAACTTTAATAGTCAATGAAGTACACAGCAGAATGTGAACTTTTGGGAGTAGCATATACAACTTGAGCAGTACCTGGCCAATTTCAAAAGCACTTTGCTTCTCTTTGGATTCCACAGACTGGCCAACCCAAACAAACACTTCAGCATGTGTGTCAAGTATCAAGACATCTTCAGTCAACAGGTCATCTTGAGAGAAGTTGTAAACTTCTTCAACCTGCCAAATGAAAATAACAATCAGATATAAAATTTAAGAACACCTAAATCAATATGCGAGGGGAGTTAAATCCTTATTCAAATTTTCTAACGCACCTCAAACTTTCCTGGGGATCCACATGTCAGCAAGCAGATAATCAATAGAAAATGTTAGAAATTCATGATGTGATTAAGAATTTGTGACAATTATATCCAATCAGAAGAAATACCAAGTTTACATGGCACAAATGGTCCTCGAATAGAAAGCTACCTTCTTTATCGAAAGAGAATGTGAACAAGTGGGGATCTCTGACTATCTCATGAGTTACTTTTTTGCTTGTGTAATTTTGTTTCCCTCCAAGAGCAAACCAGAAGGATGAGTTCTCAGTTCCTTCTTTAGCAAATTTCACAGCTACTCCTGGCTGAATTTATAAACCAAATGGACTCATTAATTAACAACCTAACAAGGAGCAGAAGATATTGTACTTTACAAGTCTCATCAGCTTGTCTGAAAAACACACCAAGCATGACCATGTATAGCGCAACCCCCTAAACAATCTAAAGTGCATATATTTTGAAATAATGTAGTTAAAATATCATATGTCCATAAGCTTTTGCAAACTGCCATTCTCGAGATCATTACTTGACGCAGAAAAATGCTGATACCGTTCGTTCATTTTTCGTAACTGGAGACTTCAAGATGGAAAAACATGAGAAACTAGATAAATCTACTCAAAATTTGTTGTATCGATTAACACCTTGTTATCCAGAACTATTGGGACCAGAATTCAGCATACATTCGTTATTGATGAAGTGTCAAATATTAGTCAGAAGTCAATAGCAATTGATCTACATCCCACGGAATTGCAGGGACCTCGGCACCTCGCCCTAAGCTAGCTTTTGTAACAATAATGTCTTAGCCCTCTAAGCTAGTGTCAGACACATAATAAGACTTCAAAAAAGAATGTATACAAAACAACAACATATCTTAGGGCAGAATAGCCAAAAGCATATTTGATAGGAAAATGCTTGTGATGTTATCCAGGAAATAAACATCCAGATACAAGAGCAGATGCCAGAAAAGAGATATAACGGCCCAAAGTGGTGTGATTTGCATCTCATTCCATGTCAATTCCCTCTCTGTTATGTATGTAGGGTAAAAGTTCAATCCCCATTGTCAAACCCATCATTAAATATGCTTTTTCTAATTATCTCTAGATCTGATCCTAAAATCCAGAACTCTCAGCCTGGTCATTCTGAAATGAGGATATTTGGACAAAGGATTTGCATGAGCACTGGGAGGCAAGCAAAAAAACCTGTTTCATTCAGCATGCTCCCCCGATAATCAATCTGCTATTAGACATCGAACAGTTAAGCAGTCAAGCAGATTTTGTTCACCAATTTCTGCTTCTACATTTGGGTTGCACTCTCTTGATGCAATCATATACAACGAGTATGGGGAGCAGTGGTCCTTATTCCAATTCCTAGCGATCCTCACCATGTCGTGCCGACATTTATGAGCTATAGTCAGTTTAGTGCAATTGTAATGGCACAGTAAGTTTGCATATGCGCATCAAAGACAACCTTTCAAGACTCAGGTGACGGGAAATTCGAAAGCAAGGGCTATCGTCTCTTCAAAAATAACAAAGGTAAAAAGAATCGGATCTACACCACATAAACCTCTTTACAGGGGTTCACATCAAAGCAATGTAATAGGAAAAACTCGTCAGGTATACTTATCCAGAGAATAAGCAAATAAAATAAAGAAAACCATGACAGGGATGCCAACAACACGCCTAGACTCAAATATGAGGCTTGAGAAAACCTTTTGCTCCACAAAAAAACAACGTCCACAACCTTCATGCAAAAGTATGTATGAGAATAAGGGAATACGTAACAAGCAGGACATATGGTTCTAAATTCTTGTAACACACAATCTCATGAACTTAATAGGCATGGAAGACATGTGAAGTAGGGCTTTTAAAACATCAACACACTCTAGAGTCGAGCCAATCAAAACTTCTTTGAGATAGAGGTAATTCTAAGCCAGAGTCAAAGCCTACACAACGTTACTGTCATGAAAACAGCATACCTTCAAAAATTCTGCAACTTTTGAAGCTAGTTGCTGCTGCTCAAAGGTGCTTTGATTTCCATGCCAAGTGAATATTGAAGAGCCAGATTGAAGAAGGAAACATTCATTGGAGTTCAATGATGTTGCAACCTGACAGGAAAGAAAATATATTTACTGATACCCTCAATTCTGTTAGATAACTCTTGTCATATGTGAGGAAAAAAGGACTAATGAAAAATGATAATGTAACGATAACAAATTACTGGCATATATATTTGTAGCCAACAAGACAATAGAAAATTGATTAAGGTGGTTTGGACATATCTATCGTAGATGAACCGATGCAGTAGTTAGGTGGAGGTATATGGTTACGGTTGAGAGTAACACGAAGAAAAGGCAGACCAAGATTAACATTAGAGGGGGTAGTTCCAAAGGATCTAGGCTTTTCTAATATCACGGAAAACGATGCCCTCGGCGGAGCTCAATGGAAAAAATGGATTCATGTAGCCAACCCCAATTGATTGGGACTTAAGGCTCTATTTGGTTTGGTTACATATTTGTACCCAATGATGTGAACCATCAGTACTCCTTTTCTACTTTTCTAATCCAGTTCTTCTCATCATCAGCTTACTTTGGGCTACATAACTTTTCATCACCCAGTTACCACTGAAGGCAATCACCATCTTACACTGTAGGATTTTGTCTATTTCCCCTAATCAATTAAGTTAAAACAAAGCTAATCTTCCATAAGGGTGCAGTCATTAGTTGTCGATGGCAAAAAGCTCTTAATTCTACAGAGTTGAATAAAACTTCGATTTAATGAAGTGAAGGTTTCACTTTTGCGTCTGGATATATATGCCATGTTGCGCATTGAGCATACATGCTTGGAGGACTTCAAAGAGGTCGTGGCTTCACATAACTGAAGGGAAAGTGTATTAGACAGGTGTCACAATCTTTCTGGAAATTTTGCAAAATAGACCCAGAAACACTTCCAACCCATCTTCACACACGTCAAAGAAAATATTCAACCGTTAAAAAAGGAGAGAAATTCAAGACCAGCTTAACCCACTTTCTGGTATCTTAAGCTTAACTGGTAGCCTTCTTGCTATGATCGAAATCCCTAATTCTTTGAAAGATTACAAAGACTAAAAGGACAAGGAGAAAGGCACAAGTGCCTATCTGAGACCCAAACCCTTGATTGGCAAGATGCCAACCAAGAGGAAAACCCCAAGGCCAAGTCCCTAATTCTACCCTATGAAGCACCGACTCTCCTAAAGGCCGGCGTGACACACGGGGGACACGGCAAAATATGTATGGGACACACGTCCAATATATTTAATTCATGATTTTAGGGGGACACAGCGGGGACACGTATGGGGACACGGTAGGGGGTTAAATATGCAATTTTTTAAAAATTTTGGGAGGTAAATGTGTATTAGTTCAAATATTGTGGGTTGAAAGTGCAAAATAATGTATATATGATGCTTATCCATATATTGAAGCTTCATGATTATTCATCTCGCTATGTTTCTACTTGTATAAAATATGTGTTATTTATTTATTTTTGCCGTGTCCCCTACTGTGTCCGTGTCCCCATTTTTTGGGAAATCATGTGTCCGTGTCCGTGCTACAAACTCTAAAGTTGAGTTTTGTTCACCCTCCACTTAAGAGGGTGAACATTACCTTCCTTCCTATTGGTTGAAATGGTCCACAAAGTGATGTCATGCTTACCAAAAAGTGTATTGCATGGTAAGTATGACATCACTTTGTAGTGGGACCCACACCATTTCAACCAATAGGAATGAGGGTAATGTTCACTCACTTCTAAGGAGGGTGAACAAAATTGCAGTCCATACTCTACCTTCGCTTTCCTTCATAGTCAATTTTCTTTTGTTAATTTGCTCAAGATTTCAATCATCACGTGCCAAGTAATCGTACAAGGGACCAAGGATTTTCTCTCTCTACGCCCCATTTAAGCGGTAGAGCCACAGTTCACGATCACAAACTCAATAGCTTCCCTAGGACCTCCAAAACAATATAGTTTGCTAATGGAGCAATACAATGTACTGCAACTCAGGCATAAAGATATCTATAAGAGTCACGAAACAAAACCTCACAATCAGGTAAAAGGGCTAAATGATCAATAGGCACATACAGCATCAATTTGCACAGTTTTATTGTTGTGCACAGAAGTTCCAGATATCCGGAAGAGCGCAACACAATCAGCAGTGTAAGTTTCATCGTTTAAGCCTTTGTCCGCGATGTAGGCTTTGTAACCAGAGCTCATTCCACCCTGATAAAACCAGATCAGTTCAAAGAAATTAAGCAATTTAAAAAAAAAAAAATTGAAGAAAGTATCTTCGACCAGATATTAATCCATGTAATTACACCGGAAGAGTACCTTAAGAACCACCATAGGCTGAAAGATGGCAATAAATTGTGGTGGCTCTTTCCCCTGAAATATGCAACCCTATACAGACAAAAAAAAGAAAAAACAAGCGGTCTTAACATTGTATGCCAAAGATAATAAAAGGCGAAAATACTTTGAGATACCTGTACAGGTCTCCCCTTTAGTGAATTGTACATATTGGTAGCTAAACGAGCAGCCATCTTCTGATCCTCCTGAAGTTGGAAAGGCAACCAGGTTATCAAAGCTATTAGAGAAAAACATCAAGCCCCCACCAACCCATGATTGACCAGCAACAGATTGAAAGAGAAATTTGTATGCATATGTCCATATCCTCATTGTCCAATAACAAAGAAGAATGTCAGGTTTGAAGGAAGGACATAATGAACAATGACAGATTTAATGGGACGCAAACAATATCAAATTTGAACAGGTACAAATTTCAAAGAATCAAGTAGCAGTGCAAGGTACACCAATCACTTTTTTTTTTTTTTTGAAAGGCAAGGTACACCAATCTCTAGTGCAGATTGTTAGACTTGAAGGGATAATCATAATGCTGAATTCCAATAGTAGGAAGGATATCACAGAAACAAGTAGCAGTGCAACACATACAAGGTACTCCGATCTAATTTTCAGTGATAGAAGTTTATTTTCCATACTTCAAGAGTTATGAATCAAGAACCACGAACACAGATACAGATCTGGAAACGAATAAAGACACAGACACACAGACACATGACATGTCAACTCTCATAAATGGGACACATACACGGGAGGGGGATACAGAAAAAATAAAAAGTAGATATCTGTAACTCTACATATATTGTTAGTTGATACTAATACGACTATTGTACCCCAAACACCTAAAAGGCTAAAAATAATGAAAGCCAACACTATGATGGATGAAGAATAGATTTTATCTTCAGGATACACTTGAAATCTTGGTTTCTTTATCGCTACCCTTGATATTCAAGAACCACATGAGTTTCAAAGAGGGCATAGATTTCAGAAGCACTGGACTTAAGATTTCATGAGAGAGAGAGAGAGAGAGAGAGAGAGAGAGAGAGAGAGAGAGAGCATGACACTATTGACTTCAAAGTATCAAAGCAAATACTTGTGATAACAATTCAATGACTGTCTACACATTGGAAACAAGGATGAATTCACATAAGCAATTTCACGAGCCATCAACGATAAACCAACACCAACCAACCAATCGAGAAAACATGCAAAAGAATTAATAAAAAAATCTATTTTCGAAACACCATAATGGTCTATGAATTTAGTGCCACTTGTGAAGGGAGAGGTAATTAAATTTCCTGTAAAAGTGAGCAATGAGAAGAAAGTCCTCCATCCCCAACCACCAAAACACAAGTGTGTGAGCTCATGCGCGCCACAGACAAAGTGATGCAGTTCTTGATAACTTCTCTCTCTCTCTCTCTC
>BPLS01031670.1:0-22907 GCA_019656275.1 Rhododendron kiyosumense | reverse complement strand
TCTCTCTCTCTCTCTTTCCTCCGTAGTTTGGGGCAACATGGCCTAGGTCTCTCTCTCTCTCTTTCCTCCGTAGTTTGGGGCAACATGGCCTAGGTCATTGAGGTGTCTTTGTCTGATACTTCTTCTATAAGGGTTGACTTGGTCTCATAAATCATATCACAATCTGATATTTCAAAAGAAGGGGAAACAAAGAACTGAATATCTGGAGGGACAGCAATAAAAGGTACAGACGCGTCTAAGTTACCGTGTACATTATGCAACATGAATCATTTCTTCTCATTACTTCAAAACCAAAGAAGTAAATTACCTCAATGCTATCCTTCCCAATCCAACAACACAAGTAGAAATCTTCTTTCTTATCTCCAGAATGGTAGGTGTAAAGAACGATGTAACAATCTCCACTGTAAAATTTTCCAATGTCCTCCATGGGAACTGGAGTCTTTGCACTGCCATCAATGCGCCATACCTGGAAAACCAACAATATTGAGTATTCCTACAAACAATATAGCAATATTAGCAAGCCAAACAAAGTCAAATAATCCCTAGATGAAAACAATTGGGTTACCAGACCTCAATTTTTCCACCTCCCTCAAGCAAAGGTGGGACTTCCTCATTAACAGGAGCACCTTTCGTCATTCCCTTGACTCCAACACCTTGTTGCTTCAGCAAAGCTACAAGTGCACATTTCAGTTTCATGCTCAGTAACAATTTCCAGCAAATCCATCATTGCATTTCACAACCACGGAACAAAATTTACCTGCTACTTTTCCTCTTCCTTCCTCACCAGTCGAAGGTACTGCACCTGATGGCCAAGAATCAAAGTTGGACTTGAATGCACGTGTCTCATAACCTTGAATAATCCGGGTGACACGCATTGACTTGGGCCTATTGTCACTATTGATGAATTCCTGCAGATCATATCAATGAAAGAGAATGAGCCTTTTACAAAGAGTGTTCGGTTATGAATACCAAGTTTCTACCTCAGCAGCTTGAGTGGCAGCTTTCCTGTCCTCCACTTGTGTTACCCGACCAACCCAAACAAATACCTCAGCCCCACAGTCCAATAGATAGCATTTATTGTTTTCCAACATAGATTTGGAAAGTTCACCATCTGCAGGCTTAACCTGACCATCAGTGATACTGCAAAAAGTTGCACTTTGAAACTTAGCACCTCATGTTGATGAATGCGCATTGTGACAACATAATGTTAATAGCTTGTACCACATTGGTTGAATATCACCTCCAAAACTAGTATATGAGTTTGAGTGCGTCAACATAGTTATCAGAGTTAAGTTCTTGGAGTCTTTTGGACAACACAAGACTCTCGTGTTTGGTTGCCCCTTTGTTTGTACTGTAAGTTCACCTTGATTTGCTGTGATCCCTATGTTAGGGATCATTTAATTACCTTGCCACGGACGATTCAAGGGTCATACATGCAGGAAAGTGTTATTCACATTGAATATTATCAAGTCCTAAACATACGACCCTGGGGGCCTCTTCACTCATTGCCAATTAATTTTGAATTGGATGTAGTAACACATCTCAAGAACAGACTCAACCATGGGAGTTTATATATACACGTGGCCTGATATCATTTTTGGCACATCTGATTCCCTACTTGAGTATGAGAGCAAAACCAGAAGAGGACAAAAAAATACCTGTAAAGTTTAGGAGGAGTCTTCTCTGGAATAACGTCATCTTCACTAGCAACCTTTTTGCTAATTGGAGCAAACCCACCAAAGATGACCCAGAATTCACCAGAATCAGACTCAGTATCCAGCTTCCCATCATCTGGCTCAGTCATTAAACATTTATATTCTCATAAGTGAATATACAGGAGGGAAAACCAAGGATTAGAACAGATGGCAAGGAACCAGCCTTCCAAAGTACATTGAGGGTGGGAGGAAGATGCCTTTTATAAGATGAAAGAAAAGGAAAGGAAATGAAAGAAAACCAAAATATACGTTGAAGTACATACGGCAAGACATATTATTTTGGTAGACATGGAAAGACATCCACAAAGCTTCAAATGCATGTGACCTTACCAACAATTGCAACATCACTTGTCCCCTCATGATACTTGTCCTTTAAAAATTGAATTACTTCCAATGCCTTGGCCCTCTCCTGGATATTGGAGTTTGCACCATTGAATTGAAAAATCTTATCTTTTGTGTCCAGGATAAACACGTCATCGTGATTCAGCGAGGAACGAGAAAACGGGACCTGGACATCAAAGATCGTATCATTCCCTCAATATAAAGCATATTATTTTCGAAAAGAGGCAGATAATGAGCTCAGAAGTTCCTGTCTGAAGGGCCCATACCTGCTTCAATCTGACAACTCGTTTCCCTTTACAAACATACAACCGTGTTTCAAACTCTTCCTCCTCAGGTTTCTTAAACCCTGATGCAATGCCACCCTCCAATGGAATAATACATGGCTTGAAGTAAGATAGAAACTTGTCAGACTCATGACCTTGGAGTTCTCTGTGCTGTACAGCACGCCCACCAAGAATTGCATCAAGTTCAACAGTTTTAATGGCTGCTGTTCCAGATTCATCCTATTACATCCGCAACAAAAAATGAGAAACAATCTGAGAAAAAACACAAATAATTGAATAGTAAGATAAAGTATACCTGGCTTGTATCTTTCCCAAGCCAGAAGTGTATGTCATACAAATAAGCGCCTCCTTTTCCAGGGCTTGTCTGCAGAATTATGACAATCATAATAATTGTAACTGCAGAACATCTGTAGATTCAGGGGAACTAGAAAGTGCATGGGAAATAATTTATATGGTAAGCACCTGTAAGACAATGTAGGAATCACCCGAGTAGAATTTACCATAATCAGATTTTGGCAAAGGAGCTGGCTGGAAGTTCTCGATTCTCCAAATTTCAGTCCCTCTATGAATTGTTAAGTATGAATTCCAAAGTGAAAGTGAAATTAGGGCATCCTTAGCATATAACAGATTACATGCATGCACACAGCAAAAACTGTAATCCTTTCTTTCTTTCTTGTCTACAGTGAAAGTGAATTATATATCAAGAGATCAGTCACCGACATTTCAAAATCAAAGGTAAATGAATAACCTGCTTTTCAAACATGTGGAAACTCTAGGAATGCACATACACGCTGAGTAAGACAATACCCAATTCTTCGATTCTTACTGGAAATTGAAGTGGAATTACAATATACACCACACATGGAGACACAAAAGCAAAATTATGTCATTTATTGTTTCTTATTAGCAGTGGAGGGAAACTCTGTATTTATCGTTCGCAGTACTCATAGTAGGATACAATCTCTGGCCAGCTCCCTGAAACGCAGGTTCCAAAGCTTTTGCCGAGCTAGACATTGCGTGAAAGGCAAGAACACCTTTTGAACTCCTATCTGCAAAACTCCACCAAGTGGCTACTGCACAGAGAAAAAGGAGGTGGCAAGGAGATATGAAAAAAATATCAAGAAACTGCAAGATGTCAAGCAAAACAAGTGTCAATGCTCATCTACTTTAGCTCCAGCAAGCAATACAACCATTTATATTGGGTCACGGGAAATCAAACACAAACCAGACTTTGTAACCATACAATTTTAAATTTAACAGGATTAAAAACACTGAGCATTAAGAAACTAAAAAGTTAAGACAGAATTACAAAGCAGAAGACAGGAAAGGCTCCATGACCCATTGGGAAATATGGGCTGATCCTTCTGGATATCGGAAACAAAACTAAGGTATGCACTCTAATAGAGTAATAAGATTGAATTGCTAACTTGTTTTAAAATAGGAACATCCTGTATTTGATTTTCGAGTGCTCCCTAACCGATAACCACCATGACACATGCATATCCTTGCCCTATGCCAAGGAGTAGAGCAAAACATGAAGGGGTTTTGATGGTATAAATAACTGATGGACACTACTCAATAATGGCTTAGCCTTCACACCATCTTGATTTCATGTTGGTTGCCACTTAACAAAAAGTCCATAACAAGTCGTCGTCAACAATATATCAAAAAGCAACAATAGCCGGAAAAGCAGCATAGGATGTTTGAATCTATCATACTCATACAAAGATCGGCACTAACATTTTCCAATAAGTAAGACAAGTGCTGAATGTTCCAGCTCAGTACATAGTCCTGTTGTAAAGCTGCACCATTCACTTGTGCTACCATCACACGCATGAACTTATCTTTCGCACTAGTAACAATCCAGCCAGGCTTTCTTCTTCTTTTTCTTCTTTTCCCTTGTCTTTCGATTACTATTTCCCTTGTCTTTCGATTACTAATATCAACTAGAATAACACTAAAGTTTTACTTATTCCTCCACTAAATGTTTTCCCCTCATTTCCATTGACTATTTCCCAATGATCCATCTTGTGGTGATCCATCAGATCAGGTACCACCATTAGTTCCATACCAATCACCCAACAGAGGTCCTCTGTACCCAAATTTGGGTGTGCCCATGTACCAAGTGAGTTTCAGCTGCAGGATCATGTTTTGAGATCCATGATCCAGCGGCTGAAACTCACTTGGTACATGGGTACATCCAAATTTGGGTATAGAGGATCTTGAGTGCCAATCAACACCTAAGTATTTACTAAACGGAAATCTTGAAAGATCTGATAGTAAAAATAGAAGCCAGCAATAAACCTCCACCTTCTTGTCAAAATCCAGAATGGTCCTTGGATGTCTTAATACATGTAGGACTAATCCTCAAAACGAATGCAAGGTCCATTACTTGGAATTGTCTTTCTTATCCTGTGCAGGAGTGAAGTAGACCCAACAAATTATCTCTGAGAACTTTCATGATGCATTAAGAAGGGCTACATTGTTTCACACTCAACAAATTCATGTCGATGATCCATTCGGGATTCTTCTACATAACTACAGTTATCACGTTGGATTGGAATGGTAATCAAATGCCATGGGGATGGAACAATCAAAAACATCTTTGGATTCAAAACCAATCATGTCAAGCAGAATGCAGGAAAAAGCAGGACACGCAACCCACTCCCTTTTCCACTACCTCCTAAAATCCACGAAAATCCGAACTGGATTATGCAATGATACATTTCACTTGCATGACTGTAGAAGGCTATCAACTAAAACAACATTCCACTCCTCATTCGACACTGGCAGTTCTTTTTTTCTTTTTCCCTAGAGTAAAAATCGTTGTACAAAACAACTTCAAGAATTTCCATAAACACTCTACGAGTCCCTTCAATCATCACGAAACAGAGCTCAATGATATAAAGATCGAAAGTTGTCAAGAGAAACCAACTACAAACTCACGATATCCGGAGATCTTCTGTTCAACTCCTTCCGACAACACTTTGAATCACCTACTTCCCGTGGCTCGTGAGTCGTTTCAATTACGTCAATGCCTGTCTATACATTTACGTCAAAGGATATCAACTTTTCCAATACTAAAAAATACAGATCAAAATCGTATTCATTTCTAACGATGACTCGGCCTAAAAAAGGACGATATTAAAACACATCCATCAAATAAGCGAAAGATCAAAACAACAGAAACCACAATTATAATTACAATTAACAACAAATCGTTCGTCACAACAGCCAATTATCTAGCTGTTTTAGGAAAATCACACAATCTAGCTCGGATCAATGAGCGAAATTACAATCGTTCAGCCAAATTGAAAAGCAGAAAACGAGAGATCTAAAATGACAAACAGATGAAGGGATTGAGGTACCTTGTGAGATCGCTGTAAGGCGATGAGGAGGCCAGGCGTAGAGAGAGAGAGAGAGAGAGAGAGAGAGAGAGGAGAGTTTGAGGGGGCTGGCAATATAGAAAGAGAGAGAGATTGGAGGATTGAGTACTGTAAAGGGAGGAAAAGTGAATAATTGCTGTTTGGTTTTCTTTTTCTTTTCTTTTCTCTCTCTTGCTTTTTGGGCTTTTGAGATTTGATGATGAAGGGGAAAATGGGAAGAATTTCTGAGGGAATATGCAGGAATGGAGAAAGAAAAGGATCTTATCGGGAAAAAATATAGTTTGGAGAGAGAGAAAGTGGTTTAATTTTAGAGAGAGAGAGAGAGAGAGAGGTCTGTTATTGGAAGGCAAGGATCCGGTGAGGCTGGCGCCGCCCGTGCTGGCCTTTCAGGTATGTTTTGGAATTTTGCGCTCTGTTTTTATATTATTTCCTGGTTTGTGGGAAATGCTGAAAATGTAGTGAGAACCGTTAATGGTTTGTTGAAAATTAGGAAAGAAAGAGAAAGAAAAAAGAAGAAATAGAAATAAATTAATTACTATTTCTTGTTACTCGTATTCGCCTATTTGGTTTCTAATTTGGAAACGGAACAAAAAAATTTAAATAGTAGTAGTAAAATTTAAGTAATCTTCTATTCTTTTCTTTGCTTTTACTTTTTTATTTTTTCCGAAACAAAAAATGAAACAAAATTATTTTCTCTCTTTATTTTTCTGTTATTTTTCCTTATGTTTCATAACTTCCAAACATTGTAAACCTGTGTATTCCTTCTATTTATATTCTCTTTGTTTCAAAATCTTAGTCTCATACGAAAAAAATGAGTCATTTTTTTATAAAAAAAATAATATGCCCTAACACCAATTTAAAGATCTTTCCTTGAATTGATGTACGCAAAATTAAAACAAAATATTCATGAAAATACTTTATTTTTATTTAAAAATATAATGTTTACAATAGAATAAACTATGATACATAGGAAGTATTTAAAACTTTTCTATATATAGTACAAATTAAAAGGCAATAGCGATGTGATTTTTTGTTTTATCTTTCGTTCAATTAGCTAGGAAAATAACTAGGATTTTAAGACCAAAAAATAGAATTTTCTTCCAAAGCTGAAACTTAATAGTAGTAATGTGTAACCATATTTGCTGATGACAACGAACTTACCTGTTTTCGAGTCCTATTTTCCAAGCTCAAAAATATGTGCGAAAGAAGATCTTTAGGGTGAGACTGAAACATTTTGCTATGTTTTGACAGTTAATTAGCTCTGGTTAGTATACATTTTGTGTGCTCCCATGTAAATGGGGTGGCCTATCGAAGAAATATTGTAAACTATATATGGTGGCCCTAAGCATTTGTCTCCCTCATGTTTGGAGTCTTTGGACCATCACAGGAGAAAGATATATTCACAAAAAAAATGCTTTTCCTTGATTGTTTTTTATCTCGGCTCCTCTACTGTTTGAATGTAAACTGCAAGATGTAATCGTCCGTCTCGACAATTAATCAATGGTCCATATTTATGCATGATTTTTACATGTAATAAAATTTTACCGGAAGGAGTCTTTTAATAATAAATCAGAACTATGCAAAATATTATAGAACATCTACGATTGTAGGGTCAGGGACTACCCTCTGTGTCCAAAACCCGGTTAGAGAAAGCCTCCTGATTTTACGTTTTATAGCTACAGCGTTGTGTTTTTGAATCATACTTATGGCCCCCATATTTCCCTAGTGAATGCAGCAGTACTTTTATGGACTTCTTAGCTTAAAAAAATGGGTTTTTTTTCACTCTGTTTTGGAGTAACTCACTTTGAGTCACGTGGAATTATTAAAACTCTTCATTGTCCATGTTTCTTACCGTTAAGATTGCCCTGAATGGTCACCAGTATATGTTCCCTAATGCCAAGGGGACCAATGGTTTTTAAACCGATCGGTACCTATGGGCACACGGGACCCACTTCGAATCCCGCAAGTGTCATGTATGTCTCTTCATTGCAAAAGTGCATACATGCACTAGTCCGGATTTGAGAAGTCATGCATACATACAATCTAGGTTCAAGATTCCGAATATATTGTTTGAGTCGATTGTGATTTATGCAAGATTACGTTGACTAAAATATCTCACAAGTGTCTACAAAACACCGGAAAAAATATTCTAAAAAACTTCGCCATAACTGTAAAGCACTTTTTATGCGAAAATAATTCTACCTGAATTAATGTATGCACTTTTTGTTCATCAATCATCTGTTTAATTATATTCGAAATTTGTATGAGTCATATCCCCTATTTTAGCATGTGCATTACGTACACTATTTTACAAGCAAAGTTTCTGGTCTAGACGAAGAAATTGAAAAAAAAAAAAAAAAAAGTTTCTGACAAGTGGCAAGGTTCAATTCGTTCAACTGCTAAAAAGGTTTGAGAAAAAATGGGTTTGGCCGGTGGATAGACTAGGCCACAAGTTTTGAAGCAAATTGAAAACTGAAAACGACCTATCATTTCGGGTATTAATATACTCCGTATTATCTATATCTATATCTGCATCTATACCTATATGAGTGCTGTTCAAGTCACAACATCCGGATTTTAGATAAAATCTAGATCACGATCTCAACCGTTAAATTGTATTTTCAATAGTCCGGATTTAATGGCTTAGAGCAGAAGTCCGGACTTTAGCTAAAATCCGAACGTTCTGACTTTTTTTTTGGTAACTGAGGAACAACCCTACAACCGAGTCACTATTGGACCCAACTGCGCAATCCAAACCTCGGGGGAGACTAGTACAGCAACCCACCGCCATAGCCCCCCCACTTAAATCATGGTTTGTCTTCAGGGAGAATCAAACCTTGCTATGTTGCAAGCGCAGGTTCGACCTTACCATGTTGACAACCCATGGGTGGGTGGACGTTCTGACTTGAACAGCCGTGTCTCTATCTATATATTATGCATATGAGATTTAAATTTTTTTTACTTGACCGGCATGTTAGTTTTTTTTTTTGATAATCAAAAAGGGTGAGAAGGGGTGTCCAGCGTAGCAACCCTTTTAGGCGTGACCATAGGGGCTCCCTATCCACTGTAGAATACGAGCCATAGATACGGTCCGTGAGGACAGTACGATATGGCAAGGGAACAAAACTCTCATTCCATTGCCATTGACAAGACTAGAACCTGAGTCTTGCCTGGTGCCTGATAATGAAGGAGGCTTTTGTCATCCAAGCTACCACCATACATCGGTGGTTGGCACATTCGTTTGATGTAGCCAATTTTTGACTGTCTTTGATTGGGTATTACCCTAATGCCCTGTTTGGATCAGTATTTCATGAAATTTTTTTTTTTCAGTTATGACTTTTTCACTACTGTTTAGTTTCAACTAGAGGAATGCCCATTACATCAGTTTGTTAACTAGTCATGAAATACAATTGAGTAGTGTACTGTAACCCACACTTGTTTCGTGACCAAATCTAATTCCACAATCATACGGTGAAGTCATAAGATAACACGGTTGTATCATATAACTGTTGGTAATTAATAGATTGCAAGAATAGTGGTACTTGGAACATACTATATATGAGTAAAATGTTAAGAATTAATTCACCATAAAATATATACCAAGAGGGCAAAAAAGATGAGAATATTTGAAAACGGATGTGAAAAACTAACCAGAAAAGCACAATAAGATACCTAAGAGACAAACAAAACCAAACAAAATAAACAAGACTAAAAACCCTACTACTAGAACAGACCCAAAAAATAGCATTCCAGGTCACGAAAGAGGCTCATTTTCTGTAAGAAATATATACACACCCCCTCAACTGCAAAGCAAAAATATGAGAGAGCAAGCGAATTAAAAGGACAATATATTATTAGAAGGCACGTTGCACTAATTCTTATAGCCTCATCAATGGTGTTATACGCATAAAAGCAGGCAGTCCGTCCCCCGTGAGGAGTTCTCATTTTAGTTAAAATGCGGATCACCCTTTTCGATTGAATTTCGATGATCCAAGCCGCTTAATGTGTTCAGAACAGAATTTTAAGGGTACTTATGAGAAATCGGCAAAAAAAGACCGAAAAGGGCTTCATCCGTCCAGTTCTGAACAATTTTTTATTGAACGGTTCAAATAAAAATTGCTCAAATCAAGTCCTTCCCGGTCATTTTTTTTTGTTGATTTCTTGTGGGTATCTGTAAAATCATGTTTTGATCACATTGAGCGGCCCGGATCATCGAAATTCGATCGGAAAATGACAAAAATGAGGAGGTACGCATTTTAACTAAAATTAGTACCCACTCACAGGAGATGGACCGTAAAAGGAGGGAACCATTTGACTAAAAAAAAGTTAGCACAGAAAGGGCATTGAAGATGAATAACAAGTATATACTTTAATAAAATTTTGCAACACATATTTATTGTGTATAAAATCCACTTCATTTTATCTTTTTTCCTGCCATTAATACCTCACTTCTCTTTTTAAACCTTAAACTCTAGACGTCGTTCTCAATTTGACCCTCCAACTATCACATCTCTTTGTTTTTTTCCATGGAAATCACTTCATGACATTAATCCCAAGGGGTCATGTGAGAACCATAAGACTCAGGGAAAATTTAGTACTTACACGGCTACTATAATTTAAAAGGTTGAAGGTGTAGGCACACGTATTAAGTGGGCTTAGCTAAAGGATAAAGTTGGAATTTATAGTCAATTTGTTTCTCGGTGCAGTCTAACTCAAATCATAGGTACTTGCGTTGTGCATGCCTGGTCCAATTGTTTAGCAGCTATTGGTAATTGGTTGAACCAACACTGTATATTTATGCTTGTATATTGTCTATATTTGAATGTATGAGACAAAGTGAAGAGAAACAGAATGAATGTTAGAGTGCGAGAGAGAGAGAGTTTCCGGTTATGTGAACTCCATATTTTTCAATCTTCAAGTGAAATGATATACTTCTCACCATGGACCGGACATTCTAATCACATTAAAACTTGATGTCTTTGTGTATGTGAATTCTGATCCCCAACAGTGCATGATAAGCACAAAACAGTACAATGACTCATCTTGCGCGCATAGTTGCAAAAATATCTGAAAAATATTTGATTTTTTTTGTTATAAATACCATATGCTTCTTCAAGTTTTGTAAGTGCAAGATGAGAGAGAGAGAGAGAGAGAGAGAGAGAGAGAGAGAGAGAGGGGAGGGTATCTGCTGCCCTTCCAGTTGGGAAAGTTGTGAGTTGCCCATATGGTTGGCAAAGCAGTGAGGTCCCCAGCTAGTTGTTGAAGTGATCACAAGCTTTACACAGTGTAGCGCACTTTTTATAGTTGTTAAAATTAAGCGATCCAGGGTGTGTATAATGGTCTCGTAATATATACTAGCCATGGATCCTACAAGCCCCCATCAAATCAAATTGACACCACCACATTCAGTGAGAAAGAGATTGTTTCGCATCGAAAAGATGTTGGTTGCAACCTTCACTATTATAATCTCTTAACGAGTTACGTTTACCATCTATTGCCTTACAAACTTTGATCGAGAAATACCGCGCACTGTGTTTTTTTTTTACCTCAAATGTTATGACAAATGTTGCACATGCTGTTTGGCTACCACTAAACCCGAACTTTGATTCGATGTGCTTTGCAGTATGTGATGTTCCTTTGATTCTTTCGTCTATTTCTGTAATAGATTCACTTTGTAGGTGCCATATGGCTTTCTTGAATGAAATTTTTGATGAATAAAAAATACACTGTAAATTGTTGCAACAACTCACCACCTTAATACCAATTTGGTATGTTCTTCCCCATAGCCAACCCAAAAAAACAGTACTGTATACTGTAATAAATTAGAGTCAATAAAGTGATCCTGTGAAAATGGTAAAAAAGGATTCTCCAGTATATGCTTCACCAAGGAAGACCAGGGAAAAATAATGAAATTAGAAAGGGTAGTGCAGGCTTTTCATAGGGAAAGGTAAAGTTTTGAGCAGCATGATAAAGATAAGAAGGGGGTACACAACGGACCTGATAATAACGAAACCGGCCCCCAAGTCCAATCAGACTGCAAGACCAATTTGGAATTGTAAGTGTCAGTCACAACTCACAAGTTTTTTTATATTTATTTCGACAGTAAGGTATCTAGTTAGCTTACGCTTATCTCAACTAATTTCCTTCTCAATCTGGTCAAAGACGCCATCCACGCTAGGAGATTCACAAGAAACTTTTTTCCTGCGGCCTGACCTCTAGAATCAAACTCTGATCAATTGTGTGAGAAGCAAACCTACCCAATCACAAGTTTTAGACCCCTTGAAGTTGGCAAATGTTACTTATCTTCAACAAATTTGAATCAATTTGGAAAAAAGTTTGCTAGACTGGAATGCCCTCTGTTTTCTAAAATTAAAAGATTGAATAATTTTTAATTAGCTCTCTGTTTCCTTAAAAAAAAAGAGTTATAAATTATTGAAACACCATCGTCTAAACAAGCTTTGCAAACGTTATTTCGAAACTTAACGATGTTTAACAAGCTTGGTTTGATTACCATTTGAGCAGACAGAGCTCTATGAGTTGGTGATTCATTAAGATCTACTTGAGTTGGATTGGAATGGAGCTAGTCTGCAAAACAAGGAGCCGTTAGTGTCATTCGATTGGATTTTGTCGGAGGGCACTCTGATGCCCAAGTGGACATTCGGAGAGGAAAAAGGCAAGGGTACAAATTTAAGATCTAGAAATGGGGTATCTCCTTTAGGATTTTCCCTTAAGCTATGTAGAAGATACTTGCTCCCCAAGAAAGTCTATGCTAGGCATGAATTCCGTGAGTCGTGACTCCACCTGTAATTGGTTTAGGTTGGTGACATCATGCATGACACTTCGTGTCCACGTGGCCTAACACGTGCTCGGAACGTGACACCGGAACATCAAGATAAATTCGCTTGGCAGTTGGTTCACCTGCCGGGTCAGGCTTGATCTTGCCCAGCCAGGTCCAACGGTTTCCAAGAGCTGGAATCGCATGTGACGGGCTTAGTGAATGGTTGGGCTGCACCAAACAGAGTGGGCTGCCCGTATTGTCAGGCCCAATACTCCACTATATTCGGCCCATTACAAGCTGCAAATGTGACGGGCTTAGTGAATGGTTGGGCTGCAAATGCAAGGAATAGAAACAATGGTTCTGCAATTTCTTTGCAATTTTTTTGACTCATAAACTAGCATACTAGGCTTACTAGCGCAACATATTTCTTCCTAGGATTGTAAAACCAAGTCTAACATATAGAGCACGAGTGGAATCAAAACTCATATAAGGTAGGATATAATTACCAGTAAACACTTAGGCACCAACGACCCTAGTTTTGGATCATTGGTGTCTAACATGTGGTTCAACAGAGTATTACTCGGGAAAATAAAAATAAAAATAAAAATGGTCGTGTAGGGAGTAGCAAGGGCATGACAATGAGGAAGTTACCTTTATCTTTTACAAGTATATAAAAACAGAGAATACTTGTTCCCCACCAATTCAATCCTATTGTCACTGTCAGGCCCATCCAACGTGCTTATTACCTCTTGAGAATCCAAAGACTCTTGAACCACCAAGTCGCACTGTTGCACAAAAAAACAAGTTCCACAAAGAATACTGGAAATCTTTAATAAACATGGAACCAAAAACAATTAGTGCCTTATCGACAGTAGCTAAATTTCAAATAAGATTTACAGATAAAGTTGGTCTAACATTAAGAATTCCTTTCCCCACCAAAAGAAAAAGGGAAAAAAGGACAGAAAAATTACAAGAGATAAGAAAACAATTGTTTAATGTGCTATAAAATTTTCTCCCAAAAAAAGGGAAAAAGTGAGATAGGGAACATGTTACTATCCCATCAATAGGGGAAGCTACAACGATATCCACAACAGGGTATTAAAGTGTTGTCAAATCGAAAGCAAGAGATAAGTTCGTATGGAATTCAAAATCATAAACCAAACACTACAGCACTCTGATTCTTCTTCTCATCCTCCTTACCCCTCTTCAGCAACTTAGGCCTTGGCTTCATGGGCTTCAAGTAACAAGCTTGAAACCTAACCATAGCTCTTAAAACCTCCACCAACCTACCCTCAATCTCAACCCCATGAGGCTCAAGAACACACAAAGCTCGTGCAATAGCCTCCATTGTGCTCATGCACCCGCTAAAGGGCTCCTTCCTTAGAATCAATTCCGAATCAAATATGGTCCCACCTTCTATCGCAACATCATAATCTAAACAAACCCGTACTGCAAACTTTGATAAAAAGGGTAAACTTGCTTGTACCATCTCCTTAGCGTGCTTCCAGGTCCCATCGAAAGCAATGAGAACATACTTGCTTATGTAAGAACCACGCAATGAGGATTGACACTTGCTAATATCAATTGCAGGCGATGAATCTGTACCTGAGAAAGAGAGATGACCATCGTTGTCAAAGTGAGACCCCCAATCATCAGTGTCAACCGATCACTATAGTCCAATTATGTACATGTGATGACGGCTAAACTGATTCGTTTACAATTTTTATCTGAGGAATGCAGAATCTTTTTCAGGAATCAGGACCAAAGAATACAGCATGTTTTAACTGTTGATTGGAGCCAAATGTCAAAGAAATGACAGAGAGAAGCCAAAATTTTGGAAAACTCATACATGCTTTAGGTACAAGTGTGTAACCGTGTAAGCCTGGTGGAACTTACGAGCCCAACACAATCAGAAGTAATGCTCTACAAACATAAACTCTCCATGGCGTTTCCCTTGATCGCAAACTCAAATATGTACTTCTAGACATTAACATTATCATGGTTAGAATAGGAGAAACCTTCAATCCAAAAGTCAAATTTGTGAAGTGTGAATCTGGGAGTTTCACACCTATCCCGCCCCGGTATACAATTAGAAATCCATATGTATATCAATTATTAAATCAAAATTCATTCCCACGAGTGGTCATCATTTAATGCTCAAAACCTTCTTCCAAATCACTAGCTGAATTATCATCCAAATTCTTTACGATCACTCCAACGCCAAACTTTTGGACTGTAAACACAACCTTTTTGAACTTCGCCCAAACACTTCCGCAACTTCTGAATTCAAATCAAGAGTAAGTCAACCATCAGAATTTCTCTATACTACTGTAGCCAAGTGACAATAAGATCAAGGCACCTCCTACCTAGTTATTGTTTCAGTATTTTTGTTCATCTTTACTTATTTTTTCGTTAGATTCACCCTAAATTATTTGAATCTGTCGCTCGTCTCTATGAAAGCAATATAAAAAGTAAAAAGTTGCGACTGACAAAAAAAAGAGAGGATTGCTTCTATCTGATTTTTTTTTGAACTAGCTGTCTTTGAAGTTTGAAGTAGTATCTTTTCTTGTCAGTCATATCTAAACTTTTTCAAATTCGATTCTTTTTCATATGTTTTTCTGATTCCACATCGAGTCGATCGCTTTTAAAAAAATTTAAGAAGAATTAAACAAAATATTACGAAATGCACATAATGCCGAACAAAATAAATGGATTAAATAGACCAAAATCCATATTTTCACTAATTTCTAGACAGGTCATTCTCCTCACATACAATACAATAGTAGAACTACTTACCGGGAACAACTTAACTATTGCCATTAGAATGTCGTCCAATAATATGGCGGAAACGCACACTAAACCAGTAATTTAGGGAAAACTACTGCTGAAACAGAAGCCGTACCAGGAAACAGATACACGGCGCGATACCGTCGACTAGGGTTTTCAACGGCGGCATTGTAGAGAGAATCGAGGAGAGGCGAGTCGCCGAGGCGTAAGCGGCGGCCGACTAGGGTCTGGCAGTGGCGGAGGCACTTAGCGAGGACGGGCACGGTGGCGAGCTTGTGGCGCTGCTCGTGGGGGTGGTGGAGGATCACGACTTGGGTGAGTGTAGAGATGGGTTCGGCTGGGATTTTTTCACAGAGGCACACGTTTACCGGCCTGTCGCAGCCTCCGCTGCAGATTCTCCGCCGCGTGGTGGCGGTGGTTGGTGGATCGGAGGTGTGGAAGAGTGTGGTGAGGTCTTGGTCTGGTTCCATGGTTTAGCAATTCGCGTTGAGGAATGAGGATTAAGATTGATTCGCGTTTGTTGGGATTTGTATTCCCAATTGCCAAACAAGCCGTAGCCGATTTGTTTTGTCCCTCCAGTTTTACTATTTCAGCGTCAGCCCTCGCTTTTTGTTTCCTTCAATCTAAGCCATTAAATTTTCACGGGAATTGTTTATTGTTTCCTTCAATCTAAGCCATTAAACTTCTTTTTTGGCTGACTTTTTTTAGGAGGTCAAAACGCCATTAAACTTTCACAAGAATGCTAATCTAGTAATCTTTCTATTTATATCAATGGAACATGGGGTATGTTTACTGTTCCCTTCAACCTAAACTATTATATCACTGGAACACGGAGTATCTATTTTTTTGGCCTTTCATTCATGGACAAATATGCATTCTCTCTCTCCCTCGCGCGCGTGCACACACACTCAGAGCTAATAGAAAATATGCATTCTCTTCCATGTTTTGAGATCTACATTGAGAACAACGTGCATAGAGATTAAATTTTTTTTAAAAAAATTTGGGAAAAAATCCAGAGTTCAAGTGGAACAAGAACTAACAATGTATCAAAAGTTTGAGTGATGGTCTGGAAAAAGTGAAAGAGGAGAAAATGGTGAGGAATAGCATACCTAGATTTCAGCCGCAAAACAACTCACATTTTTCTTTAAATTTTCTAGAGAGGTAGGTTTTAGTTAGATAGAGAGAGAACCTGAGGAGGGCTAAAGTAGGAGATTCATAAGTTCCCGAGAGAAAGAGAGAGAGCGAGAGAGAGCTCAAGCTCTTGCGGGAATAATTTTAATTTTTCCTTCTCTTCCCTAAGTTCCAAACAAGCATTAATCTCATATAAGTTCCAAACGCATCATTTGAGGGCCCAAAAAGAAGCAATGAAAGTTGATGGATGGATTTGTCATCTTAGGAATAGTTTGATGGGCAAAATGATTATTAAATAAGTCTTTTTCTACTTTTGGCTTTTTCTTTTTTCTTTTTTCTCTCAATAAAAAGGACCTTCTTCGTGCCCGCTGCCCGCCACGGCTGGAAGTGTGCTCTCCTCTCTCTACACTCTCCGGAAAAAAGCTCTTCGGAGAATATACATATAGGCTGTATTGTATATGCTCCATATACGTATATAAACACATATGTATTGAAATTGATAGATATATAGATGGCAACTTCGGAATTGGATTCAACCTCAGCACCAACCGCCGTTCGTCCTCTGGATATTTCCCAGTTTCAGCATACCCCTTCCTACTGGTACACACTCTCTCTCTCTGTACACACACACGTATACATAGATATAGATATTGCTATTCCAACAAAATTTTCTTGGATTTTCTCTTGCAATAGAGGTTCTCCAAGATCTCATGATAAAAACTCGTGGGTAGAACTCGCCCTTAAAAACAAGGGACCAATGGAGTAGTTGCCTTTATATAGCTTGGGTTTTAACAGAACTTGTGTTAATAGGGGATAACATACATGGGCACATCGTCAGAGTGGCATGTCAGCTATAAAAAGCTTGATCTTGTTTCTGGTCTTCGGTGCTCTATTTGTTCCAGACTTCCGGGTACTTTCCGAGTTGAGGTTGTAGGTATGTGAAAGACTAAACGGGGTTGCTCCGTTGCTGTGTAATTTAACCATATTACTTTTTTAGCTTTGCCGTTGGGGAAAATCTCTAGCTATGTCTGGTAGCTACTAAGAACCAAGACACCTATGAGACTCTTAATACCTTGAGATACGCAAAATTGGTAGGTATATATAATCCTGAATAGTACCTTTTGGGAAACCTATGTTTTCGAAAGCTCCTTGCCCCTACCCATGACTCCACTTGTTTCCCCTCCCACCATGAAAGAAATCAAGCCACTTGGTTTGAACGGATCTGTTTGAGATAATTAAAAATCAGTGTATGAAAGAACTCGCTGTATCAAAGACAAAGAGTCATTATTTCTAACTTATATTTCCCGTTAAAAGATAAGGCATAAGTGTTTTAAACCTTAATGAGCTATTACATTTTATCATTTTTGGTTTAATGATTAATTTACAAGAGTAAAAAAAGAGAGGGACTTTTCTCCTTTTATAAATTGCAAGAATGCATGCTGAATCCTAGATTCCTAATCAATCAAATAATGCTGAATGTTCTTCGTTCTTGTTTGGTTTTTTCCTTTTTTGAGTGAGGAGAATGTGTATCTGCTTTGCAAAAAGCTATGCACAAGTGGGGTAGCCGATGCTGATGGATCTGACCTATATGTGGTGTTCATCTCCAACGAAAAGAAGCAGGTTTGTAACTTTATATTTTCCATACAACTGGCTGTTGTATTCCACTAGGTTTTGGAGAATACATGAAACGTCCCCTAATGATTCCCATGTAACGATGACATTGATGTCTGTAATGGACCTTTCTTTAATCATTTTACATGACTGTTGTTTGTCAAAATGCCGGGTGAAAGCATCGAAGATCGTATTTTAACAAATTCACTGTAAAAGTGAATTCTTGACACCAAGTTTTCACGGACTTCTTGTTTGAGCTATGAGTTCTTTAAATCTTCATTGTCCTATTCTGCCTTATGGCAATTCATTGGATACATCATCCTGCACTGGCATACTTATTGTATTGATTACGAAACCATACACTACTCAGCATGCTTAATTACTAAGAGAGTTTTCCCATTCCTTGAATTTAGTCAGCTTTACTGGCTCATAACCTGGACCTATTTTCAGAGTTTGAATTTTAGAGGTTCCCTGAATTCACAAGAAAAAGTGACTGATTTTCTTGAGTGTTCAAGGTTATTTACAAATAATACTTGCGTTTGGGTTGGTCTAGGAAAAAAGAATGCCTTTATTGATTAAGACAAGTGGCGACAAGGAAATGCCACACTTGTCCCTTGGGTGACGTCTCTACCAATGGGTCTCTTTCACTCTGATCAAATTTTGACAATAGCCTTACCATTTTGCTTGAGCCAACGAGAAGAAGGATTCCTTCTCATGCATGTTATAGCATAAATTGGATTGGCCGAGGTAAAGCTCTTCTTAATTTGAATCATTTGATGACCATTGTACAGGTTCCATTGTGGCATCAGAAGGCTAGTCACAGAGCTGATGGAGTAATTCTATGGGATTACCATGTCATCTGCATTCAGGTGAGAACTAAATCTCATCATTTTTGTGTTGGTAGAACACTGAAATAGGTTTTTTCCATTTACTTTCCTGCATGAATGTTGTTTCAACTTTCTAAACCTTGAAATTGCAATGCTTATACAGAGAAAGAAAGAAAGCCACTCTTCTCCTCTTGTGTGGGATTTAGACTCAAGTCTTCATTGTCCATCTCCTTTGGCCTCCTATGTATCAGAAACCATCCGGCCATCTTTTCAACTTTTTGCTGATTTTCAAAGGTAATGTCTTCTGATCTTCCGTACAGAGTTTTTTTGCTTGGCAAGTGTATACCAGAGTTTGTGGACTCAGTAGAATGCCCAACAATACATATAATAACACCCAGGAGACAATATCACTACAATTAGGCAGATGAAGCTTTATGTTTTAACAAACTTGTTACCTTAGGATTCTTGGAAAGCCTCGTATAGATTTGGCATCTTGTTTCATAGATGAAATGACAGCAGAAATAGTACTGGCTTCCCTTGTCTTTTCTTTTCTTTGTTACTTAAAAAATGTAAACACCAACAAATAAAGGAAGGGAACAATCCGACTAGAACTAGTGATTTTTGGTGGGTCCCTTGGGTGTATCATTCTGTCAAAAATAAAGCAAAACATGATTATACTTCTGAATCTGTAGGAAATGAATTGTTGAACCTATCCTGCTACTGTATCTAAAGAAGACAAAGTCAAACTTTCACATAAGTAGTGTGAACAACAGTAAAGAATTGATTTTGGTAATTTTAAACTAACATCTTTCAGTTTAGAGAGAGACCGTTTGCCCCACATCCACCAATATATATTTTCTGGTTGGGTACTTTTCTAATTGCTACAATTCTCTGAAAGCCAGTCTGAGGATCAAGTGAGGCCGTGCCATATGGCTAAAATTCATATTCAAATTTTTGTTCTTTAGACAACCTGGTACTTTTTATGTATCCTGGTGCATTTAGCATGGGGACTTCACTCATCTTATGGCAACTCTGTTTTACCAAAGCTATAACTAGGAAGTGTACACACATAATTGCGTAACTGGAATCGGAGGATTTGCTTGCTGGGCGTATGCCCTACTAGACCATATTAGGCATGGTATACTTCAGTTCTGGATCAACATTGGTATCTCATTCAAGAGGAGTCTCTGTTGAATACACGGCAGCGGCACTCTTCAAGTATCCAATTCTACTCTTGTTATTCTAACTCCATATTAATTAATTTCTTGATATGCCTTGTCATGATTTATTTGTTGGTCCGCCTTTCCAAAATTTCTCTTTCATCATGCTGGCGAATTGATTTTTGTCATTTACAGTTTTAGATTTCTTGAAACCCAATTGGAAAAGCATATGAAGTGATTGCTGCTTTGCAATCTCAGGTTCTTCCGGGTTGTGCATGCTCCAATTTTCCTTCGTTCCTTTGCATCTGATAGAAGACACATGAAGGATTCTCTAGGAAACTGGACTGCTAAACCACCTGCATATGGACCAATAATTGCTGAAGGTAAGTTCAAGAAGCAGTTTGACTACAAATTTATGCCATTTAAAATTGAATTTACAATTGTTGTTAGGTTTGATTACTTCTTGAAAGTGATAGTCATGTGAATTGTGTTTGACATGCAGCATGCCATGCAATATCTGCATTTTCTTTGCAGATATTCACTTTTATCTTTCATGATGTCCATGTTTGTCAGGGCTTATGTTTGGTAGTAGGTTGCATATAGGATTTAACATCTTTCTCCGGTATGTTACTGTTTGCATATAACCAAACCAAACCAAACCGATCCTTATGTCCCAATCACTTGGGGTTAGCTACATAAATCATTTTCCTCCATTAAGCTCTGTCAAGGGTCACTTGTTCACACAAACCTACTATACTCATATCATTGCGCACCACAATATCTAATGTCAATTTAGGTCTACCACTCCCCCGTAGCATTGCTACCCAAAACTATCCTATCCGCTCTCTTAACTATTGCATCTCCTAGTCTATGGACATGTCCAAACCACCTTAGCCTATTTTTCTTCAACTTCTCTTCTATGGGTGCTACATCTACTATCTCGCGAACCGTTTCATTTCTAATCCTGTCTCGTCTAGTCTTACCACATATCCACCCAACATTCTCATTTCCGCTATACTCATCTTGTTCACCTGTTGTTTCTTAATAGGCCAACATTTTGTCCCGTAAAACATCGCTGGTCTGATGGCAGTTCCATAGAATTTTTCCTTCAATTTTATGGGTACCCTCTTGTCACATAGTACACTAATAGCGCTCCTCCATTTGAGCCACCCCACTTGGATTCTATGGCTCACATCACATCATCGGCAATCTCTCCATTTCTACTAATAATTGAGCCTAAGTACCTAAAATGATCACTCTTAGGTATCTCCTGGTCTGAATATATGGTACATAATTTATGCTTGTGCCTAAATAAGCTCAGCTCAACATGCTGGATTTTATAGGTTTTATTACAGTGAGGATTATTGAAAGATTCCAACATACGCAACCCTTGGCTATTCTCCGTATTTCTTGTTTGCCAGTTTTGTAGTATTATATTTTCTTGACATGACTTTGTCACATGATCTAAAAAAGGTGTAGGAGCGTTTTATCTAGTTGCATAGCCCACAGTTTGATGAATATAATGGCTGCTTTGTTCTTTAACATCATTGTTTACTGTTAGTTTTGGATGTTATTGTTGATCGCTAAATTTGTTACACGAGCACAAGTTCCGAACTTCTTTGTGGATGGGTTCTCCCTGAAGTGGATGTGGGTTGGACTTAGGAACACGGCTGGAGAAAGGTTCAGTAGAAACCGCATGGAATTATCGGGATAGTTGTGCATTGTATGGATGTCTTCTTTGTACTTGCTAGTCTCCCATAAGCCACAGTGCATTTCATCAACAATATCCCTTCCAGCATGTCTAGAGATTGATCCATATTTCTCGATGAGAAGAAACATGGAGGGTTTCGTCTCTCGAGGGTTTCACTTATTTGTACAGTATGTATAAGCCCAGGACTGCATTTTAAGATAGTGAGGTACTAGAAATGTACCATGGTGTGCTCAGATATCCCCCGGGAATTGCGCGATTACATTTTTGTAAACTGCAGTTAAACTGAGACCTCGGGTTTCGGTCTTGAATCCTTTAGGGCCTGTTTGATTGGTCTTGGTGGATTATATTCCCCGTGGGATTGTATTATGGCACTTGAATGCAACACTTAGTGGACCGACTTCATATTGGTCTGAACATGCGATATAGGATATATTGGGCAAATGATATTGGCAATCTCTGACTGTTAATTGAGTGAGTTTAATTATCCAATTGGCGTATATAACTTTAGATCTCTTCAGTTGTAGTCCAACCAACGAAACATGGCTTTAATAGTGAGGTTATCTGAGATTCACTTTGTGCCATCGTTGCTACTATGGTCCATGGTTGGTAGAACTTCCAACTTGTGTCACAAATGTTATTTAACCGGAATTCAATGAACTGCACATTTTTTGCTCGAGTAACCTAGTGCCTATTTTCACTTTGGGCCCACTTCTTTGACAGGATATGACTTATGAGCATCGAATTGTACTTTCTAGTCAAGAGGACCATCTATTCGGTGTTTGAGTAAAATCTTTACGGTCCAGAATTAGTATTCATTGAATCATTGGATGCATAATCCCACGAATTCTGGTATATATACAATACAACGGAGAGTGCAGTATTGTTAATCTCATCACTAATAATCCGATGAACTACATATCACATGGCATTGCATATTTACATATACCCTTTAAGTAATAGTCCCGTCAAACAAAGATCCGGTGGGTTCTAATTATAGTGTTATGAATAATATTAGTGGCACACAATCATACTGAACTAACTGCACATCCGGGACAATTATCTCCGATCTCTCTCTCTGACACACTCACACACACAATGACTCACAAACACATACAGAAACACAATCACATTAGCAACCGGAGTTATTCCTCGGAAAAAAGATTGTCATGCGATCT
>BPLS01031669.1:0-14943 GCA_019656275.1 Rhododendron kiyosumense | reverse complement strand
ATTAACATTTATTTATGCTAAATAAACGTTAATGGCACACGTTCTCTGCCCATGTCCCTTCAAATTCGGACGCACGAAGCATGACAGGATTTCATTCTCATGCAAGTCGATTGAGCTTCCCAAAGATAGCTACAATAATTTTCCTATAAATGGCAGTTAATGATAGGGTTTAACGAATCACATTACCCCTCATAAACCTCTTCGAATTTAAGTCTTCTCCGATAAGAAGTCTTACGTTTATGGACTCTCTTCCAGAAATCAATCTCATTCTAGATAACCTTGATCATCAATCTTGCTCTCCCCAAATGTCTCCTCCAAATTCCCCTCGAATGTTGGCAGGCAAAATCATTTCTGATCGAACATTCCATACCCCCAACCCATCTTCCACGGGTTGGGATTCTTCCTTAACCCCTTCGAATTCGTGTGATGGGTCCAACTGGGGCTCATGGGGAGAAAATTCCACCAACACCAATACTGGTACCATCTTGGTCAAGTTTGACCAACCTGACCCCACACCCAACAGATTCCATCACTTTCGAACCCTTTTTGCGAGTCAATTCCTGCCTTTGAGCGGTAACGACACCGTTCACATGGGCATGCTCGAATCCATCTATTCTTCTCTCAAGTTTTCTCCTTTCCTCAAACAAGAGGAAAACTATCTTGGGCCTGCCCCCTATTGCGACTTCAAACGCATGGCCCAAGCCCAAAAAACCCTTTGGCTCACAGAGGTGCAAACCCCACACTTCCCAGCTGACTTCGAAGAGACCAATAAATTGGTTCCCCTTCCTGAAGAACCTGACTGGTTCAACGAGGTGAATAACCTTGCCCTCAACACTCCTCATTTCCAATGGCAATACGGCTATTCCATCTATCCCACTGACAAGAGCAAAGCTCTGCAGCTCCTTGCGGCTTTCTCATTCCTGGATATCCACATCCTGGAAGAACAAGTCCCACTTACTAATTTCAGATGGGCTTGTGAAACACTGGTACTATGCTCCATCCCCTCCGCGGTTTCTTATCAAATCCATTGTTTCCTGGATTTTTTACCAGTGATCAGGTCATGGCTCGAAGCCAATACTGCTGCGTATTGCTTTGATCAAATCCTTCAAGATTATGCCATTGCCAAAGAAAGGATTGAGAAGTTGCATGACCAGATTGAGAACTTCACCGCTGAGTCCTTCGAAGTGGTGCCTGGCCATGCAGACAAAAAACTTCGAAGGCGCTTCAAAAGACGACAAGTGAAGCGTCCCACCAAAGAGGCTAAGCTTCGAAGGAAGGCCAAAGCACTGGTGCTCCGCTTTAGGCCTCTGTTGGAGAAGAAATTGGAGTCAGACTCCAAAGAAGAAATGAGGAAAATGGAGTTGAAATTCCTCCAATTTGCATGGAACAAGTTCCACAGCCTTGTCACTTGGTCCTTTCCTCATTACTTCGAAAATACAAAAGCAACCTCTCAGCATCCAGGCCCTTCGAAGGCCTAATTTGTATTTCTTTTATAGAAACTAGGATTTCCCTTGTTTTACTCTTTTTTGTGTAAATACGCAACTTTTAATTTTTGTAATCCAGTAGCAGTTTTTTTTTTGTTTAATGAAATTCCCCTTTTTTACCAACACGCTGGGCTTGGACTTACTATTAAAATAGAAATTCTAACAATAAAAACTCCATAAAAAGAGAAAAAATCAAATCCAGCAGACCCCAGGGTACGGGCCCACTATAGGCCTGGCCCACCTGCAGGAGTATAAAAGCGGAATTAATTCAAAACCACCCTTTGCATTCTATGCATTCAAGCTTTTCAAACTCGAAATCTCCCAAGAACAAAACCCTCTCTTCATTTCCTCTCCAACAACGCCAAAACCAAACTGAATCGATGGCATCTTCCAGCAATCCAGTAGTCCGAGAGTACGCCACTCCCTCTCTGGCATTAAGGCGGTTCGTGTCAGGACAAACACCAGGACCGACCGGAGAGCCCTACCTCGACGCCAGGGTCTTCATTCCAAACCCTAACGAGGAAGGTACTTACATTTTGGGTCCTCAACTCATAGGGGAAATCCCTGCTAACCTTTCTCTTTACTATCCTCGATTGGGGGAGGCCGAAATCCGGGCTTGTTCGAGCCTCGATTGGCAAAACTTCCCAAAGAAATCCTTCCCCTGCTGGCCCACATTGGACAAAGATTGGAAGATATGGACCACCCGCATGTTGGCTGCGAAGTCGGACGACCTAGAGAAGGTTGGTTTAAGAAGAATTATTACCCTCCTTCGAAGGGGGGTCCCACAAAATCCTTCTCTGATCCAGGCCGCTTTGGCCTTTTGGGACCCATCCTTCAACTTCTTTCGCTTTAACTGTGGCATGATGGCACCCACAGTTCTAGATGTTACTCAAATGCTGGGGCTCATTCCATATGGCCCTCAATTTGACCCTACCCAGGAGTATCATCCTCCTGAGGGCTTTACTCGTTTGACCGCTACCAACGGGGCCTTTTCCCATTTCTGCATTAGGGAAAAGAAGTTGGTGGGTGAAGTGACTGAAACAGAGTTCTTTGCCTATATTCTCTATACCCTCTGCAAGCACATTTTCTGCCACTCTGGAAAAAGAGTGATGAATGAATTCGTTCCGGTGGCACTGGCACTTGCTAGAGGAGAAGAGTTCGACTTCGCCTCCTTCTTCCTTGGCCACGTCTACAAAGCTGGGTTCGACTTTTATCAGAAGGGTTTGAACTACTCTCAGGGAGGACCCCAATGGTTTATTCAACTATGGCTTCATGCCTACTTCCCTGAGCTGGGTCCCTTCAAAACACCCACATCTCTCGCTGGCCTTGCTGAGACGCCCAATGTTCATGGTGACACCTACATTCACCCAGAGGACAGCACTACACAGACCTTGGTGTACTACCTTTGCTTCTTTGCTGGTCTCGCCTCAGACAGAGAGTGGCCCAATCCCTATCCTACTCTTGTTGGGCCAGCATGGCTGTTCGACATCCTGACGGATAGACAAGGAAAATCTTCTCGAGCTCTCCAAGCATGGAGCAACATCCTGACGAGCAGAGAGATTTTCATTTCCTCGTCGAATACCCTCAAATCCATAGCACATGCAGAGGTATACTGCCCTGCACAATTTGCTAGGCAACTGGACTTTGTTCAGGGCATACCTACCCCTTACTGTGGCTTTGCCAATATTTGTATGTCTGAACGATCACTTATCCTAGCTGATCATTTTCTGACGGGGTTTGCCCAAGCTAGAAATGCACTGAGGAGAACTATTACCCAGGAGTTCAAGGAACCTGAGGTACGCACCACCCCTGCATTTGACGCCTGGTGGCACTCCAATTGCTCCTTCCTCTCGGGGGTTAAACCCTTCAAACAATTTTTAGCCCATATTGGGTTTGAGAAGTCTGAGTTTGGTCACGGAGGCAAAAATGACTCGTCCTCCTTCTCCTCTGACAACGCATTTGGCATAGCTGGAGGGATCGAAGACATTGCTGGAGGCGAAGTCGAACAACAATTGACCCCAGTCGAAGCCTCCCCAATCGCAATGGTTGTTCCTCCCTCACCACCAAGAAGGCAATCCACGAGAGTAACACAGAAAAGAGGTAAGTGTCTCTGAACACATCTTCTTTTCTGCCAAAATCAAACCTAATTACATTCAATACTGTAGGAGCCCCCTCTTCTTCAGAAAGTGCTTCGAGGAGAAGAAAAATTACTTCCCCTCCCAAAGAAGTAATTCCCACCAAGCACTATCTTGAGCCCCCAGCTGCACCTCCAGGTTGGCTTCCTTCCTTCTAACTAGTCTTTAAACTCCTATTCTTTATCTGAACCACCCTCTTGCCCCCTTCCTTTCAGCTTCGAAGAGGACAAGGACCACCAAGAAGCGTGGCCTTCAGGTTTCTTCCAGTGATGAAGAAACAGAGAGTGACACAGAGCTACTGGCCTCAAAGGGTAAACTCCTTTCTCACTTATGATCCAGTATTCCCTTAGGACCAAGAGAACTTTGCTGCAATACTGATTCTTGAATTCGAACCAGGTGAAGCAAAACAAGTGAAGGAGACCATCCCCTATGCGAGGAAAACAACTCCCCCTAAAAGGCCTGCTTCTCCAAAGAAACCCTCCTCCCCAGAAGAGGTAAGTCAATTCATACTGCACACATTCTCATGTGTCTCCTGTGCTTGTGATTCACCGTTAACTTCTTTGTAGACCCAAGTTACATCCCCTGTTGAGGCATTGGACCTAACCCCTGCTCCCTGTACTCGACAAGAAGTGATAGAGCCTTCACCTCAAATCTCAGAAGATGTCCCACAAGAGGTACCTTCTGAACACTCACCTTTCGAATTGTGAAAGAATTCATACTATTTTACCTTTGTTTTCTGCAGGCATCCCCTGTTCAAACTCTTTCTGTACAGAAAGACTTTGCTGTAAAGGACACTGACATGCATACTTTGCTGTCATTCCTTACTGAGCCAACCTTTGCACAAGTACTGACCAGCTTGGCTCCTTTGAAGGCTGTGGGGCCGCTTCCTATCCTTCAGAGAGACTTCCCCCTCACTCCCTTACCGGTTTCAGAGGAGGGACCTCTAAGGATGAGCCCTACTTTAGCTTCGAAGAGCCATACTCTTAGAAATGCTGAGGATCAAGGCTCTAGCTCAACCTCTTCCTCAGATCAGGTACTCTTGACAACCAGTCATCCCCTTCATTTCCTGTTTTTCATTCAACTTATCTTTAACCTATAAACCTTATGCAGGCAACAAGCATGGCTCTTGTTCTTGAAGGCCATCCAACATCTTCCTCTTCTCCAACTGACTTGCCCTTAGTGGTCTTTGACATATCCCTCTTTAAAAGTCAATTGGAAGAATTTTGCAATAAAATAGCTACTCGCACTCCTCTCATCTCTTCGAATCCCTTGGAAAGCCTTCAACAACTCTTGAGCCCCTCCACACCTCTTCTCTTGCCTTCATTTAGGATTAACCATGCTCTTTCGAAGGAAGAAGTTCAGACACTAAAGAGTCTTCTGAGGACTCTAAACCAACTAGAACTTCCTACTTTGATTGAACACAGTTTAGCCTATCACTTCGAGGTGTGCCATCAAGCTTTACTTTTCTCCCAAGGTCTTCCCTTGTCAATCAATTCCACTCTCCAAGAACATCTCAAGCAGTTCAATGAATTGATTGCTCACAACCAGTTCCTATCAGAGAGCCTTGGTTCCACCATTGAAAAGGCCAACAACTTGGAAGCCCAAGCGCTCGAGACCGCTTCTCGCCTATCGTTATATCAAGCTCGAAGAGATAAGCTTTCAGAGCTTAACAAGAAGATACAGCGGTTACGAGAAGAAATGGAGAAAGTCAGGGAAGAGAGAGCTGAAGTTTCTAGGGGCTTCCCAGAGCTTGAGGGTGAAGCACTAAGGGATGAGTCGACGCTCCCACGGCTTATTCCTTCCCTTCGAGAGGAACAGAGGAAAAGAGCAGCTCATACGTCCCTTTTGGATACTAACTTTAATTCTCTTCGAGGACTACTAACTACCATTTGTAATGTAACTAGTCATTTTCTGTAACTTTACGCAGCTTGTACTTTATTCTTTTATTGAATATTCGATTCTCTTAGACAAGTACATCCACAATTAATCCAAACCCTGTTTTCCACTTTCCATTACTCAGAAAGACTACTGTGCCAACGCTTCACCTACCGTATCTTAAAGAGCCATAAATGAGTAGTCTCAAGCTTACTAGTATAAATAAAGGTCTTGAAAAAAGAAAACTTACCAAGCGTCTTCTTCCTCCGACTTCTCTTCTTTCAGCAACTTTCAAACAAGCTCCCTGGTTAGGGCTCCAAAGAAACCCATCATGAAACCTCCTCCCCTGTTTCTGAAGAAAAGCCTCTAAACCTAGCCATATCATTTCTTACGAGATTTCCCTTACACCCTAAGACTTCTGGGTATAGCCACATCATTTCTTACGATGTGGCTGTATCCAGCGGTCGCTTTGAAGACCAAAGATTCTAACCAATAAGGGTCTTCGAGGCTCACCTACCTACCTATGGAGCTATGAGCTTCCAACTGTGATTCCAAGAGCTCTATATCCCTACCAATAATTGGTAGGGAGATTGGACCAAGTCACAGTGAAGCTTGGTCCTAGTCTTTGTATCTCAGTTGGATTATCCCTAGAGACCCAGCCTTGATCCCTAGGGACCCAGCTTCGAGATACTAATAGACCCTAGATAGGTTTCTCGATGTAATCCTTTATGCAAATGTAATGGATCCTTAGATAGGTTTCTTGATGTAATCCCTTGTAACTTCCTGAGTTGATGAAATGAAAAGATACTTATTCTCTATTTATATTTCCAACGCTGGCTTTGACCAATGAACTGGTAGTTTAGCCCTTCGCTACTGCTTCATTCTGCTTCTGATGCTAAATACTAACGTGGACGTAGCAAGCATAACGAAAATCAAAGGAGCAAAAAATTCCTTCACAAGCACTTTGTATTACTTATCCTAACTGGGTTTCTGCTTCGAAGTCCTTTGAATAAACAATAAACAATGTTGACAACGCTGAAACACGCTGGCTCTTTCGAAAACCAACCGGATACGGTCTGAATTAATTAATCCAACTCATTTATTTCCCGAGGCTATCCAGCCGTCTCCTTGTGAGTTGCAACCCATCAATGATAAGCAAGCACGCCGTTCAAACGCCCTCAGACCCTTCGTCTTCTGAGCCTTACGTATTTCCACTCATCAATGCCCATAATTGCTGAAGTGGATTCTTTGTACTTGTTTAAGTATAAATAAACCCACGTGTTAACAGGACGGTGTATTCTCTCTTTTCACTCTCTCTACTCCACATATCCAATCATGGATATTGATCAACCCATGGTTTCCGTCAACCTTGCAGCTGAGATCGCTAGGCTAGCCAACATGCTTACAGAGCTCAAGAGAGAGATCCAAACGGATCTCCAGGCCCTTCGAAGCGAGGTCGAACAGCTTCGAAGCCAGCTGGTGTGCGTGGAGACAGCTTCACGTCTCTGTTTGGCTAGGACCTGGGATGATCTCTCATCCGTCCTCTCGGCTCATGAAGCAAAAAATCCCCCGGAGGGAGGATCTTCTTAAAGATTCTCCTTTGGGACTGTGAGGATCAAATATGATCTTCCTTTTTTGCTTTTGAAGCCAGAGTTTTTTTTGTTCAGATCCACTTGGATCTGTTTGTGTTTATTTTTGTTCAGATCCACTTGGATCTGTTTCAAACCCATTTGGGTTTTCTCTTGTTTGTTGTTTCACAAATATAATGGGAGATTTGGTTGACAATGCTTGACTCTTTCATGGCTTCGAATGCTAATATGACACCTTGACTGAAACGTGATCACATAAGAACTTCAAAGAGAAAAACTCCTAAATGTCAAAACCAATTAAAATCATATTGCAATACAACCAATGCTATACAGAATTCGCTTTGGTTTTAGCTTAACCTAACCAAATCCCATTGTAAACCTCAAAATCCATCCTTCGAAGGCTACCTTCTATGAAAGGATTCCCATATAGATGGAATATAAGCCTTGAGATGCCTTCCATTAATTTTCCTTCGGTGAACATAGCCATCCAGGTTTCTCAAATGGTAGGCTCCTCCTCTCAACACTCTATGGATTTGAAAAGGCCCTTCCCATGTTGGCGCCCATTTTCCTAATCCATCCTTTTTTATTCTCCTATCCCTAATAGGAAGAATAACCTTCCACACAAGATCTCCTTCATCAAAGCTTCGAAGAGAGACTCTCTTATTATAACTCCTTGCTACTCTTGCTTTTTGCAACATGATTTGGTTTAAAGCCTTTATTCTGGCCTCATCAATATCTTCCAACTCCATGTGCATGGCCTGATGATAAGATCCTGTATCTAAATTATTTTGACATGCTACTCTTTGAGATCTTACAGTAATCTCCATAGGCAATACAGCATCATGTCCATAAGTTAAGGCAAATGGAGTAGTACCCGTGCTAGTCCTCTTTGTATTTCTATATGCCCACAAAGTGTCAAGTAACAACTCATGCCAAACCTCTGGGTTCTGATCCACCATTCTTTGAATCCCCCTCTTAATAATCTTATTGGTTGATTCTGCTTGACCATTTGACTGAGCATAATAAGTGCTGGTATATATTAATGAAATTCCATGGTTACTAGCAAAATTCTTTACCAGTTTCCCTTCGAATATGGAACCATTATCCACTGTTACCGTTTGAGGGCTTCCAAACCTGTAAATGATTCCTTTTATGAAATCAATAACATGGGTTTGCTTTACCTCCTGATAAACTTGTGCTTCCACCCACTTTGTAAAATAATCAGTAGCCACTAAGATAAATTTATGCTTCTCCAATGAAGGAGGATAAATCATCCCAATCATGTCCATGGCCCAACCCCTGAAAGGCCATGGTTTTACCACATATTGCAAATCTGCGACTGGCAAACGCTTGAGTGGACCTGTTTTTTGACAGGCTTGACACCCCTTTGCATAATCTATACAATCTTTGAGGATAGTAGGCCAATAATAACCATACCTCCTTATCAACCACCTCATTTTTATGCCAGCTTGATGTGCTCCACAAATTCCTTCATGTACTTCAGCCATTACTTTAAAGGCACTTACCTTGTTTAAACATTTCAACAGAAGGCCGTCCATCCCTCTCTTGAATAGCTCATTGTTATACATTATGTAGTTTATTGCTTTCAATCTGGTTGCCTTGTCTGCAACACTGTCTGGTTTGGTCAAATATTCAATCAATGCTTGCCTCCAATCAACATTTTGACTTGTGGGTACATTAATTTCCAAAACTTCGAAACCAGTTATTCTGTTTTGTAGCATAGGCAGAGATTTCCTCGAAGTTAATTGACAAAACTCCTTTTCATTTTCTGCTAGAACTCTGAAACCAGATGCCCTTTGAGCTATTTCATCAGCTTCTTCATTAAAGAATCTGGGAACATAAGTTAAAGTGAGCATATAGAACTGATCTATCAACCTCTTGGCCTGTTGATAATAAATTATCAATGCTGGACTAGTACATTTAAACTGTCCATTTAGCTGATTTATCACTAACTGAGAATCTCCAAAGATTTCAGCAACACTCACCTTTAAGTTAAGCAAAATTTCTAATCCTATGACTAAAGCTTCATACTCTGCCTGATTATTGGAACATTGTCCCTCATTCAGTCGAAAACCATACTTGGCTTTCAACCCTTGGGGAGATTCAATAACTATGCCTACTCCAGCCATTTGAGCTGTTTTTGACCCATCGAACCATAGTTTCCATGGCTTGATCTCAACCACAGTGGCTTCCCACTCTTTTGGTGTCTCAAGCTCATTTGGATGATCAGCTAGAAAGTTGGCCAATGCCTGGCCTTTTACTGATTTTTGCGGTACGTATTCAAGACAAAACTCAATCAAAGATACTATCCATTTCCCAATCTTCCCACTAAGCACTGGCTTAGAAAGCATGTGCTTAATTACATCGGTTTGAGAAATAACATAAGTTACTCTAGGCAACATATAATGCCTGAGTTTCTTGGAAGCATAAAACAAAGCTAAACACAATTTCTCTACTGCAACATACTTGCATTCACAGGAGTTTAGGAACCTACTAAGATAATAGACTGCTCTTTCCTTGCCATCCTCATTGTCTTGAGCCAACAGTACTCCTATTGAGTCGTGCGTTGCAGCCAAGTACAACTTCACTGGCTTTCCTTTGATGGGAGGTGCCAAAACAGGAGGGCTGGCTAGATAGCCCTTGATGGCTTCGAAGGCCTCATCATGCTCTCTGGACCACTTGAATTCTTCCCCTTCCTTCAATTTCAACAAAGAAGAGAAGATTTTAGTTTTCCCTGCAGTGTTAGATATAAACCTTCGAAGGAAATTCAATTGACCAAGAAACCTTTGCAATTCCTTCTTTGTAGAAGGTGGTTTGGCTTCAATAATAGCCTTTGCTTTGTTCTTGTCAACTTGTATTCCTCTGTTGTGGACTAAATACCCTAGAAATTTCCCAGCTGACACTCCAAAAGAACACTTCTCTGGATTCAATTTCAACTGATAATGTTTCATTTGTTGAAATGCCTTCTCCAAATGTTTCAAATGATCTTCATTAGAATTTGACTTCACAATGATATCATCTATGTAGCATTCAAGAAAACTTCCAACCAAATTATGGAAAATGGCATTCATTGCCCTCTGGTACGTGGCTCCAGCATTCTTTAGTCCAAATGGCATTTTGACCCATTCAAAAATGCCAATATTACCAGGGCAGGCAAATGCTGTTTTATGTACATCTTCCTTTGCAATACAAATTTGATTATACCCCGAATGCCCATCCAATATGGATAATATCTTGTGTCCAGCTGAACCATCCACAAGTGTATCCACATTAGGCATTGGATATTCATCTTTAGGAGTTGCAGTATTTAGGTTTCGAAAGTCAACACAGATCCTGATAGTCCCATTCTTTTTAGGGACTGGAACCACATTGGATAGCCATTCGACATACCTGGCTGTTCTAATAAAACCTGCATCTAGAAGCCTCTGCATCTCCTTTTTAACTCCTGCAATAGTTTCTGGACTCATCTTCCTGGTTGGCTGCTTTACAGGTTTGAATTGTGGCTTGATAGGCAACCTATGCTCCACCAATTCCCTGTCCAATCCAGGCAGTTCCTTGTAACTCCATGCAAAGCAATCCTTGTTTGCTTTCAGCAGTGCTATTAACCCCGCTTTCACCTCTGGTTCAAGCTGCTTATTAATGAACACTGGATTGGGGTTTTGTTCATCCCCCAACTTTACCTCCTCCAGAAGATCTTGAGCTTCAACCTGCTCTGGAGAAACAACCTGGATTTCCTCCTTATGAGGCTTATCGTTCTGCATAACATCTTCCCATATGTTATCTTCTTGAATCTTCTGCTCGATCCCCAAAGCAACATACCTCACCAAAGCCAAAGAGTTGGCCTCTTCTTCCGCCTCTTCCTTGGACTTACATCCAAGCAGCATCATCTTTTGGGGTGTCTGATTCATAATCAACAGTTTGTTTCAGCTTTGATTTCAGCTCTGCCAATTCTCCCAGTTCCATCTCGTTGGTTGGGTAAGTGGCTGCTTGCAGTAATTCACTCAAAGGAACTACATCTGATTTGTACATTTCAGCTTCAGCAAAATTTGCTGTGGCACTAAATGGATGTGGATCAGCTTTGACTCCTTCAACACCCACTTCTTTGCCTTTGTCATACTTGACAATCATTAATTCCTGATGCATGGAGGAAGGGATGCATCCATTAACATGAATCCAATCTCTTCCTAATAAAGCATTATATTTAGCATATGTGTCAACCACAAAGAAAGCAGTATCCGTTTCTATGCCTCCTACTGCCAATCTAATGGAGATGATTCCCCTGGCATGTTGACTTTCCCCAGTAAATCCTGCAATGGATGTGCTAGTTGGAATCAATTTTGCTTTTCCTTTCCCAAGCTTTTTCAAGGTTTGGAAAGGCAAAATATTCACTGCAGCTCCATTGTCCACTAGGATTCTGTTAAGTGGGACTCCATCGAAATATGCAGTAATATATAATGGACGCAGATGTTGTCTCATTGCATTAGTAGGTAATTTAAATGGATATGAAATTTCCACATAATTTAAATCTATTACCAAGGGATATTCGACGTCAGACATGGACTCCGGGACAAAACAGGCACTTTCTTTTGAGCTTACCTCCAAACTCTCTTGACTCTGCTCAATTTCACATACCAGGTTCTCGTCCATCTCAATCTGAGCCACTTCTTCCAGATCATAGTTATTACATATGATGTTCAATTCTTCATCACTCAATGCCTCTTCGAAGTCAACTGGCTTGGCCAAGCCTGACCAAACATTATCTTGGCCTTTCTTTGTCTGGCCATTCTTGAAGAAATCCATAGAGCATGGATACACCATATTCACCTGCACTTCTGGCTGCTTGCCAAATTGGATTGTTGCCCTTTCTTTGGCTGGTTCAAGTGTCTCAGTTTCCTTAACTTCCTTGCTCTCAACCTCTTGTGCTGATAGCTCCATAGGTGAAGAGCTTCCTTCGATCCCTTCTTGTTCTACCAACATGGCTTCGAGCAACCCAGACTGGTAACTAGCCAATGAATTGGGAGAAGGTGGATCAAGATCTTCTTCAAGCATGGCCGAGGCTACTTTCTTTAAAGTCTCCCTCTCATGATACTGGGCTCGAAACTCTTCTGGGTCCCTCTTAACCCTGTCAAACCGTGGATTAGGCCTTGCTCTCCTGCCTGATTCTTCCCCCGTTGAGGACTCTCCTGATTGGAAAAGCGTGTATTTCCTCTGGAGCTTCCTCTTCTGAGTTCTTGAAAGCAATGGAACCATTTGTGGTATTTGGGACTTGGGATCCCTAATTAACACCCAGTTTCCAGAGTTCGAGGCTGGTGGCTTGAAAGTTCTGTTCTCATTCCTGTTGGAACTTTTGTACCCTTGGAACAGATCTGGCTTGACTTGCCTGAGAAACCAATCAGGAACCCCTTTCACCAAAGTGAATTCCTCTTGTGTGGCTTCTCCTGGTGCCTCGTCTGTCTGACCAATGTTGGCTTTCTTCGAAGGCGGCAACTCCCTTCTATGGATAGCTGGGACAGGGCTAGTGGGCACGTCTCCCTTTGGTGCTAGCCAAGGCTTATTGTCACTTAGCCTTGCTTGCACTGGGGCCAATCTCTTCATTCCCATCTCCTTAGGGAAGAAACTCACGCCCTTCCTATCCAAGTCCTTAAAAACCAGATAGTTGGCCCTGCAACCTACACACAGACACTCCAAAAATGAAGCTTCCAACATGGGCAAATGATTATTACCTGAGAATCTCTGTGAAGCCAACCCATCACCATTTCGTTTATAGGGCGTTGGCCTCATTCCCAGGCCTCGAGGATAACAAGCGTGTGGCCTGCCTCTTCCATATTGAACAGTATTCATGTTCACTGGTGCCTCCTTATCCTGCCAATACTTTTTGACAGTTCGAGCCAGTGAGGAGGGCACATTGGTGTTGACTTCTTCTACCTTTGGAAAAGGCGTTGTATCAATTCCCATAGTCTTTTCTGGAAATTTGATCCTTCCTTTCTTGATTTGTTCTTGAATCCTGTCACGGAAAACATTACAAGACTTAGTTGAATGGGACCAAGAATCATGCCATTTGCAATAAGTCTTCCCATTCTTTTCCTCTGCGGTGGGGAGTTTTACATTCGAAGGCAGCTTGATAATTTTCTTTCTTAACAAGAAATCAAAAATCTCATCTGCTTTTGATATATCAAAAGAATATACTTTAGTAATCTCCTTTTGTTTGAACTTCTGTCCTAGAGATACATTCTTTTGAATCAAAGGGTCACACACACAAGGATTATGCTCTATAATTTCTGCAGCATCGATCTCATAATTGGGATCCCTATAATACGTAGGGTAAGAGGAATTATGTCTGTCCATGTCCTCTTCTAGCAGTGATTCATATCTAGCCACTTTATAGGTTAAGTCTGCAAAGTCCCTAAACTCTGTAGAATCAAACCTCTTTCGAAGCTCTCTTTCTAAACCATCTTGCGCTAATCTTACGAATTCTGCCTCTGGCAGTCGAAGTTTGCATTTGGTCTTTGCTCTTTTGAACCTAGATATGAAATCTGCTACTTTCTCATCTGGTTTCTGCTTCAGCCTTGCTAAGTCTGCCATAGAGACTTCAGGCTCAGCATTAAAGAACTGCGCATGGAATGCCTCTTCCATCTGAAACCAATCAGTTATTGATTCTGGTGGCAAGTTAGTATACCATGCAAAAGCTGGCCCGGACAAAGAATTTGGAAATAGCTTCAACTTCATGAAGCCATTTTGAGCCAAATTCTTGCACTGGGCAGAAAACCTTGCAATATGCTCTATAGAGGACTGTCTCCCATCCCCATAGAACAAGGTAAAATCCGGGATTTTAAACTCTCGAGGGATTTGGAAAGTCGTGTCTACCCATTCTGGATATGGTTTTCTATAAATTTGAGGTTGTACCCCCCGAGTTCGAGGTCCACAAACCTCTTGTATGAGACCCATGACTTGGTCCCTTAGTACTGGATTGCCTATGAGGAAGTTTTGCTCCTGATTTTCAACAGGAGGCTCTGGTCCTATGAAACCATCTTCATAAACTCCCCTTGTCGTGTCTAAATCCCCTTGTCCCTCTCTAGGAATCCTTCCATACGGTGTAGGTTGCATTTCATCAAATGCTTCATTAGTTCGAACAGACCTATGGATTCCATAAGCTGTCTTGAGAGGATTCTTGGTAGTTGGGACTTTTTGGCGAGGGTGTTGTGGATTTTCACCCCTTCTCTCGGGCTTACGAACCAATTCTGGTTCTGAATCATCCTCCAACTCCCCAAATGTGGGTTCGAAGAGAGGATTCATACTCTGTCTTTCTCTGGTATTCCTTCGAACCCCTATGTGAACACCACGAGGCTGTCTTGGAATCTCTAAGACAGGTTCTGGAGGTCTCACAGGCTCATACCAAGATTGTGGTATTTCATCTGGATACATCTTTTCCTTACCTGTTCTAGATTTCATTCTACTTCTACCAACACCCTCTCCAAGCCTTCCTTCGAAGGGACTTTGGTGAGTGTTCGAGTTGGCATGATTATTTAGCCCATTATCCCCTGGGCTATTCCTTGCTGCCTCTAAGTCGGGCAACCTATTCCTCATGCTTTTGATCATGGCTCTCTGGGTTTGAGCCATCTCTCGAAAAGCTACCATCATTTCCCTAAACACTTCCTCTCTATCTTGGTCTTTACCACTGGCTTGTCCCTTTTGGAAGCTTGGGGGTACCTCGTCAGGAGGTACTTCATAGGAGGGCTCTTCATAATGAGGCTCCTCTTCTATTTCTAAAGCCAATTGAGGAAAACCAGGATTTGTTGGCGTTCCTAACTCTGGTGCCTGTTCTGGCACAGCTTGTTCTTC
>BPLS01031667.1:98259-122591 GCA_019656275.1 Rhododendron kiyosumense | reverse complement strand
TGTGGTGTGTTTAATTGTACATATTGTTGTCTTAATTTATTAAATGTAAGGTTTGCGAGTTATATACTTATATGTAATAAAATTGGATTGTTATTTGGCATGAGTAACACTCCTCGTCTTCTTTTCTTCTCAGCCGCTTTTTGACTTTCCCCCTCCCCCAGTCGGCTTCCCCCCTCTCTTTCCTTCCACGTTTTTCTTTCCTCCTCCTACGCTCCCACCTTCATGGATGTAAGATAATTGAGACTCTCTCCTTAAGGAGAGTAGATATCTCATTCTCCCCATCATTTTTCGACTCAGGCGCCAGATTTAAAGAACTGGATCTGGGCTATGAGCGGTTCGGCGGTGGCACAAGCTCAAGTTGGTGTGACGGGTCATCTCGAGAGTTGTTCTTCCCATACCTTGCCTTTCCCCTTGGTTTCTCCACCTACCTTCACGAGTGTGATTGATGGGTCCAGCTCCGGAGTTTGGTTCCATGCGGCTTTCTGTTTTTTGTTGTTTTTAGTTTGTTTTTTCTTGTATTTTTGGACCGGTAGTGTCATTTGTTGTAGTTGTACTTTTTTCTTTTGGGGAAAGTCTACGATGTATACCTCTTAAAATAGTGTACTATATGCATATATCTTATGATTCATTCATAACATTTTAGCGTGTTTCGTAATTTTTGTTCTAAAATTCATAACTTTTCAGTAGTACGATTCGTAACATTTTCATTATGATTCATAACATTTTGGTGTATCTCGTAACCTTTATACGATTCGTAACTTTTTAACAATACGATTTGTAACATTTTCTCTATAATTCATAACATTTTGGGGGATGCATATGATGCCCACCAAAATAAGGGGCGTGTATTGTAGTACTTTCCTTTTTGATTTTAATATAATTGAGATGATCTTGCTCGGAAAAAAAAAAATTGAAATGCATAGATATTAAACAAAGGCTAGGAAAAAGGCATGGACGATCCAAACAAAGCATACCAACTAAGTAGGCAACTTTTTCCGAACCTAATCACGTGCCGCCTATATTAGAGCTAGATTACTCGCCGCATTAATCCGGTGTAGAAGGAAAATGATTCATGTAGCCAACCCTAAGTGACGGGACATAATAATTAGTTTGGTTTGGTTTATTAATCCGGTGTAGAAAAATCGATCCATTGAGTCCTTCAACCAAAGGACATGCCCAAAACTACCCAAACAAATACAAATGAAACACTTATACGCAGGTGGGAAGACTCGAACTTCTGACCTTCTAGTGATATGTAAGAGCAAGGGCGGACCCACGTTGCCCACGTTTGACGAAAATTTTATGTTGAATCTTCTTTGGGTTTGCTGCTCAGCAGCATTTTCTCTAAGCTTGGCGACGGAGGTTTGAGATTTGGCGGAAGCTTTATGTTCTGTTATTCTGCTGACAATATATAGATATACTTTATGAGAAAGATCTTACAAGATGTGTTCTTTTGGTTAGTTGGCAACAACACATGTTTTAAGGTTTGAGGATTATGGATTCAACTCTTGTGACTTACTACATTGGAATTTTTTTTTTTTTTTTAACCTTCTCTCTGAAATTAAGACTCTGTTTGGATTTTGGAACCTTGGGAAAGAATAGAAATACTTTTCAAATTTTCTCTTCTTTTCTACTTCTTTTTACAAATCCACACAAAACCTAATACTATAGTAACAATTTTAAGTTTGTCACTAAGATTGTAAAAAATTAATTGCAGAATAAAATGAGTGATCAATATTTAATAGTTAAACAATAATTTAGTAGTATACCTACAAAGAAATATTTTTTAAACTTGTGAATAATAATAGGTGCCCTAGTATATGAAATTCCTCGGTCCATCATTGTGTAAGAATCCTGACCAACTGAGTTACCCCAGTTAATTGTAAATCTCCCGCATCCGTCAGTTCCACATGCGCAAAGTGGAATATACGCAGCAGAACTTTTATGAGAAGCTTTCCACCATCATTGAGGAGTTCCCTCGCCTTGACGGTATTCACCCCTTCTACAGTGACCTTCTTCACGTTCTCTACAACAAAGATCACTACAAGCTCGCCCTTGGTCAAATTAATTCTTCAAGGAATCTCATTGGTAGAATTGTAAAGGACTATGTGAAATTGTTGAAGTATGGTGACTCACTCTACCGTTGTGAAGAGGGTAGGTCCCAGTTTGGCATACGTTGAACAAATCAGGCAGCACATGGCAAGATTGCCTTCGATAGATCCGAATATGAGGACAATCTTGATTTGTGGGTATCCGAATGTTGGCAAGAGCTCGTTCATCAATAAAATCACCAGGGCTGGATGTCCGGCCCTATGTTTTCACCACAAAGTCTCTCTTTGTAGGGCATACCAATTATAAGTACAGTATAGATATCAGGTGATCGATACCCCAGGGATCTTGGATAGACCATTTGAAAATCGAAATATCAATGTATACCGCACCAAATGGTTGATTGCCGAATGCCTTGAATCCACAAGTCCTTCGAGATACTTTCAGAATCCACTGGAAGAACGATTCACTTGGTTGAATCAAAGTTTGGTAACAGCTCTTGGAGTTATTCTGAAAATCTGATGACCAACGGATTATATGTTTACTCAAAGAGACAAACTAAAATGCTCCTTAGGTATTTCCTCAATTTTTGGAGCAAGAGAAGAACTGCACTCATTTATTCGGTCACTTGGAAATCCCAAAAGAACCGTATATAAATAGATAGAAAAAATTTGGCAAGTTGCTTAAGCACTAGTGAAAGCTATATTGGAGTTGCTCGAGCACTAATTCTGATGCATGTTCCCATATTTTTTCACCCATTGATTCTGTGATCCCCTTAGCTTATAGGCTGCTGTAATCACGAAATTTTCTTGAAAGATTTGATTTCCTTCCAACCTATTTCCTTAACAAACTCTACCTTTCAATTACACAATATAATTGATATACTACTTCTTAAACAGACACTCTAGAAATATAAAAGAAATAAGTTAATTAAAACCCAATAATTAAGGGATACAAAACAATGAGAATAAATTCTATCCACCATGGTTTCCACCATCGCTTGTGGGCCCTACAAGACTTTTTTTTATTAAAATCTAAATTATTCATTTTGTAAGGTACGTAGGGTAGTATATCCATGAAAAAAATCAGCTTGATTGGATATCAATAAGTATATTGTAACGTGTATTTTGGTTTATAGAATGGATGGTTATAGGTTTTGAAGTTAAATTGTCTATGACTGTCCATTTTCTAAACCGAAATTCGATTTTTAATATATCTTTTGACGATCGATCACCGTCATTTTTTGCGTGAGTATATTATTCTGCGGCCCTACAAGATAAACGGTTTAGCTTATAATAAATAATGCTTGGTGGGGCCCGTAATAGGCGGTGGTGGGTTTTCCACCACAGGTGGAAACAATTTTATCTCCAAAAGAATGTGTTTTTGCCATGAGATTTGCCAAAAATATAGACCTTACAATCTCCTTTTTAGCACTTCCATGACAAAACACACATAGCACATTCGTTGGGCAACAACCAACATAAAAGAAGTACGGACGTACAGGCAAAAACATAGCATAAGTTTGAGCAAATATGAAACTACTGTGTAGAACGAGATTGAGTGAGGAGAACCCTCATCTCGGTCATGAAGGTGGCAAACTGAGCTGCATGTTTGGTTAGTGCCGCTCGAATTAAGTTGAAAAAGTTGCTTGCCTTGGCACATGACTTGGTCTTTGAAAAAGTTGCATATGTATGCACGGTTACGCCTATGTAACGCCTTTCAATAGTTTTGGTTACGCCTATAATATTACACGTCTCAATAGTTTGGTTATGCCTCTCAATAGTTTAGTTATACGGGTGCATATAGTACGTACTTGTATATCGTAGTTTTTTCCATCTCATTATCAGTTTTGAAAATTAGTTTACCAAATTGAAATTCTTTGTTTGATGCTTTTTTTTTTTGGGAAGGTACCACAGTATAGAAAATTCCTCCCACAACATTACGCAACATCAATCTTCGCTTACACCCCAAATAGCGAATTCGTCATGTGAATACTCGCAGCTCTTCTTGCACTCTAAAAAGCTCCAAACGATTGGAGAACCAAAACCGTCCCTTCACTTTAAAGCCTTTCTTGCCCTTAATATTTTTGGTTGTTTCGCATGGGAAACCTTCTCCAGTTCCTTGTTTCGATCCACCCCTCGGATTGGACTCTTCCGGCCATCAGAATCGTTAATTGTTATTGTTGTCAAGAAGAGCCATTAATTGTTGATTAGTTAAGTGTCATTAGTTGGTTTAGTTAGCTAAGCTGTGTTTGTTATTGTGCCAACCGGCTCTAGTGATGTAAGCTTGTGATGTGATAATGTAATCAATTCTGTTTGAGATCGTGCAAAAGATATAAGCACTGATCTTCCCCTTTTGTAACACTCAAGGCATAATGAAAAAGAAATCAAGATTCCTCTCTCTCTCTCTCTCTCTCCCTTCTTCTCTCTTTCTCTATTTCTTTAATTGTCCTTGTTTAGGACTGCTTCACTCCAAGTAGATGATGCCTCACTTTTCTTCTGAAACACTACGTCCTCTCCTCCGATCTTTTAACAACTAAGGGAGAGGAAGGAATATAGAATAGCAACCTCTATTAAAGACAAGTTCTACTTCACAATTACAAAAGTAATTTATTTGTACCTTCAATTGAGAGAGAGAGAGAATATGGGGGAGAGGCTCAATGAAGTAGAGATCAATGACGATGTAACTCCGTTGCATGAACAAAATGAATACGATCTTGATAGAGCTGTGGTGAAATGTTTCAATTGGACTCCTCTACATGTGGCTGCATCACGTGGGCAACAAGAGCTTTTCCAAGAACTGTTGCATAGCAATCCAGAGCTTGCCAAAGCTCTAGATTCGCATCAACAATCCCTCCTTCACTTGGCATCAGCTAATGGACACAATGAGATTGTGAAAGCATTAATACAGGTGAGACCAGAGATGTGCCTAGCTCGTGATCGAGATGGTGCAAACCCTCTTCATGTTGCAGCTATGAGAGGAAAAGTTGACGTCTTGGATGAGTTGTTTAAAGCTAATCCCAATGCAGCTCGGGCTAGAGTGGATAGTGGAGAAAGAGAGATTATCTTACACATATGTGTCAAATATAACCAGCTACCGTTTCTATCAAAGTTGTTGGAGAACTACTTTAAAGGTAAGGAGTTTGTCAATGCCAAAGATAATGCAGACAACACGATACTGCATGTTGCTGTTGCGGATCGCAGATACGAGGTATTTTAGGGTCACAATCTCTCAAGCTTTAGTTTAGCCTCAATACTTTTGAAATATGATAATTCGAGACCAAATTTGGTACTTCGTAAGTAGCTTATTTTTGTCTAATTATGGTATGCTCTTTCTTCACTTTTTGGTACTAGAAAGACTCCCGGTTGGATTAATCTCAAACTTCCCAACGACGGGATATAAAATAAAAACATATAATAAAAAAAAGCAAAGTATGAATTACCTTCCTGAGGTTTGGTCGTTTGGCAGATGACCTCCATGACGTTCATTGATGACCACATCACCCCCCTCATGATGGAGTAAAGCGTAATCGTTAGGTTTTCCGTCTAAATTAACAGAAAGTAGTGTACACGCACATATTTTGTTAGTGGGAAAGGAAAAAAGTAATAAGTAGAGTCAAAATTAAGTGTAAAATGACTATAGTATCCTTTTCCTCATCTTCTCTTCCTTGAACAAACTAAAAACCGTACCCATGGCCATAGCCACCGCCGACCACTCAAGCTCCACAGCCACCGCCCATTCATATTTTCATGGCCTCGCACTATTCATATCCCTTTCATATTTCCAGTCTCATAATTCTCTTTAAAGTCTTCTCATTCTTTCTCAATTCAATTAAATCCACCTTATATCTTGAAACCTTCTAATGGGTTGTAGAAAAAAGAAGCGAAACCTCCTCTGCCGCCCAACACCGCTGTCGATCACGGCGGAGCAACACCACCAGATAATAACAACTGCAATCAAGAACAAAGTAAGATCGATCAGCTTTCCTCGATCGAATCCAATAAAAAACAGAGCAAGATCGATTAACCTTCCTCATAGAATCCAATCAAGAACAGAGCAAGATCGACAAACTTTCCTTGATCGAGTCTGAATGTCAGGCCACAATCGCAAGCCCTCTGCATAGCTGCCTCCACGACGGGTCTGTCGGCACTAACGTCAAGCTTCATAGCCACCGGCCGCGGAGCAAATCACCTCTGGGTCGACCAGGTCGAGTCGTGGAGCCAGTTTATTTCGCCACAGAGGGATTCGAGCCGGTCGATTAGGTGAGCCATCGTCGCCTACAACCCGAATTACAATCGTCGCCTACAACGTTGTATATGCATACGCTATATATACATAAGCTTATACAATTATCTGTGTGTTGTATGTATATATGTGTGTGTAAGTAGTACGCATATATATGCACACATACAAACCCTAGGGTTTTTTCCAAATCTCCATAGCCACCCCTCTCTTTCTCCCCCTCTCTGTGTCAGTAAATGCCCTTTATTTGAAAGGGGTAGCATGGTCTTTTTATTTGTGTCATTGACGGAGTTAGTGGTTGCATTTTACTCTAAAACCATAAGGGGTGATGTGGTCATTAATGAACATCAGGGAAGTCGCCAAACGATCAAACCTCAGGAAGATAATCTGTACTTTGCCCTTAAAAAAAAGACAAGGAAGTATCCATCGTAACCAAATTGTTGTGGTTGATTCTTTTGAAGTTGTTTCATCAAAAAATTTATTTTGTTCATTCTCTCGGCAAGACACATTGGATTATGACAATATTTTAATCAAAAATTTAAAAAGTATAGAACAAACAAAGATAAATAAGATTCCTAAACACGTACGTAGTAAACTAACAGAATCAAAAAAGACAAAAAAGTCAGACGGGAAAAGTTTGGTAAAAGCCAACCATAACTTATTTATTCTAAGAAATATTAACGACCATAAATGAGTAGTTAATGATAAGTTCCGAATCCGAACCTCAATATATTAATTCCAGATTCCTGAAATTGTTGTGAAAATGTGATAAAAAGAAAAAAACACATAAGATTTGTTTGTTGGGCATCGTTAAATTTATAGGGTGAAGGGCTTTCTATTAGTTTTTTTTTTTTTTTTGGTTGAAATGGAGGAGGATGATATAACGGAAAGGGAGGGTTATGAATTTACTGTTTCGGAAGAAGGTGCCTCTCTTTTTTTGGAGTTTTAACTTCTGGCTTGTATCCCCATTTGTTTGCTGTTTGGAGTTGTTTTAGATTATTGAGCATGTTCTCAGCCACACGGAAATTGATGTGAATGCGATTAATGCAAGCAAACAAACAGCGAAAGACATTCTACTTTGTGGAAAAAAAAAAGGAACGAAACTAGAGGGAGTAGACAAAGACATTCAAGGCTTACTTGAAAACTACCGTGCTAAAAGAGTCAAGGATGGTATCTTCGATCCTACACAAATAGCAGAGAGAAAGAATGGAATTGTAGTAGCTGCTGTACTAATGGCAACCCTAGCCTTTCAAGCAGGGGTGACCCCTCCAGGCGGTGTTTGGCAAGACGATTCAAATGGGCACAAAAGTGGAGAAGCTGTGATGGCTTACAATCATCCATATTTGTTCTGGTACTTCTCCGGTTTTAATATAATCGGGTTTGTCGCATCTCTAGTCACAATCATTTTGATCGTGATTGAAGTCCCCTTCAAGAAAAGGGCACATCGGCTGTTGATTGCTACGCTTATGGGCGCAACAATCGTATCCATAGCAATAACGTACTTAATTTCTCTTACTGTGGTAGCACCTGGACCGAAACTGAGCAACAGAACAATCCTTCGCATTGGTGGAATTTTAACTGTAATTTCGATCACCATAACAGCTCTTTTCCTATTGTGCCTGATAACAAGGACTTTGGGCAAGAGAAAGAGAAAGAGAAAGAGAAAGAGCAAAAATAACGCCGTGGGGAGGGTTGACGGACTTAGCCTTACTAATCCGGCTTCCGTAAACGAGGCCAATGTTTGATTTTTTCTATTCTTATTGTATGAATTTTCATGAGCAATTCAAAAATCATGCTGGGGTGTTTGATTTTGAAATTGTTGTGTTTAAATTCAAGGTTTGCAACTAGTAATAAAATTGGATTGTGATTTGTGATCGAGTAGTACTCCTCGACTTTCCCTCGTCATTCTATTGGAATATTGTATATGGAATGCATATAATACATCTTTTTAAGAGATGTGTATTGTAGATTTTTTCTTTTTGGGTATTCTATTGCAATTGTGTTCTTGATGAGAACATTAAGCACTAATAACTTGTTTTTGGGTTGGAACTACAGAATTAATCTTGTTATTGTCCAGCTTTAGGACTGCACACCACTCAAAGTAGATGTTGTCCAAAAAAACTAAACCAAGGGAGATGAAGGAATAATAAGAAATTATACAATAATCCGGAAGTATCACCATGTTCTATATATTCTAGACCACTACAACCATACATTCATATGGAATCTATCAGTAAATGTATGAACTCCGGATCCATATGAACGTGTCGTAAAGTAGTCTAGAGTACCATGTGGCGGTACTCCCGAATCTATTGAATAATTACTCCAAATCAGGCCCCCAATGGGCTTGACCCAAGATAGAGTTACAATCCTCACTATCTTCAGAATTAGCCCAAGCCCGCAACCTCTATAAAAGACAACCTAAGATTCAGGGTTTCCAGAGAAGATTTTGTTGGTAGTAATATTTTTTTTTCTTTTTTCCCTAAGACTTGTTTGCGAAACATCCTTTCTTCAGTTTTGCGATATCACTAGTGTCAGTTTACTGTTAGACTAGGAGGACAAAATTCCACATGATGTAGTTTCTAACACTAGCCTCTCTGTTTATTATAGGGAAGAAGGTGATGTATGACTTACTGGTCAATCGAAACTTGGATTACGCTTGTTACTTGCTATGTACATCATTCTGTGGATTCGCTTGGATATTCTAGGACCATGTGGGTTGAGCATTTTTTTTTTCCACGATTCACTAGAGAAATTGAACACAAATCTAGATACAGATGTTTTAGCCTGTTAAATCAGTTATGAATATGTTGACTTGGCACAATTTTGTTTTATCTTGTGTTTGAAGTTCAGGATTACAAAGTTTGTGAAGGTTTGATGTGGATGCAATTTTGGATGCTCCTAGTTTGATGCAGTTTTGTTTTCTTTTGGATTGGAGTGTGAAAATCTTGATGTAGTACAATTAAGGGTACTCGTCATTTTCAGTTCTTTAGTAGTACAACAATGATACTCACACAATACTATACATAATTTCTCACATATATGTGAGACCGACACATAATAGTGTGTGTAAACTAGGCTAATGTTTTATTTTTCTGTTCTTATTGTATGAATTTTCAAGAGCAATTCCATAATTTATCATATGCTGGGGTTAAACTTAAAAATTGTTGTGTTTAAATTCAAGGTTTGCAAGTAGTAGTAATAAAATTGGATTGTGATTTGCGATCGAGTAGCACTCCTCGTCTTTCCCTCATCATTCTATTGGAATGTATGGAATGCCCTCCTATTGATTTGGCATTTTGTTTCCCTTTTTTTTTAACACCGAAAAAGAGTTCTATTGATGTTAAATTAAGTGCATAGATATTAAACAGAGGCCGAGAAAAACGTATCAACGATCAAAAGAGAACATCCCAACTAAGTAGGCAACTTCTCTGAAAGCTAAAATCACGTGCCGCCTAGACGCCATAACAATAATTTCTTCTTGGGTACATATTCTATTGCAATTATATTCTTTAGTGCATTAAGTAGCAATAACTTCTTTTGGGTTGGAACTACAGAATCGTGTTATATGTTGTCCTGCTTCAGGACTGCACCACTCATGGTAGATGTTGTCCAAAAAAGAACCAAGGGAGATGAAGGAATAATAAGAAATTATATAATAGTTCGGAAGTATCATTACGTGGTATTCTGGACCACTTTACAATCACACATTCTTGTGGTATCTACGACTAAATGTATGAACCCCACATGAACGTGTGATTATAAAGTAGTCCGGAGTACCACGTGGCTGTACTCCCAAATCTATTGAATAATTACTCCAAATCTGGCCTCCAATGGGCTTGTAGAGTTAAAATCCTCACTAATATCTTTAGAATTCGGCCCAAGCCCACAACCTCGGAGTAACCATGTTTTGCCTAATCATTAAAGGAAGACTTGGAAATATCTAAGTCCACTATGGAAATAAATTCTGCAGATAATGTTTTGCCTACTCGCTGCGAACCACAAGCGTTAACTCAAATTGAGAGGGGAGAGGCTCAATGAAGCAGAGATCACTGAAAACCACTCATTTATTAATGACAACCTCTTATTTATTTGAACCCAGATAATGATTTGCCTAATCATTTAAGGAAGACTTGGAAATATAAGTCCACAATAGAAAGAGATTTTGCAGATAATATTTTGCCTACTCGCTGTGAACCACAAGCGATCAAGAGAGAGAGAGAGAGAGAGAGAGAGAAAGAGAGAGAGAGAATGGGGGAGAGGATCAATGAAGCAGAGATCACAAACGTAACTTCATTGCACGAAATCAATGAATCCAATCTTGATAGAGCTGTGGGGAGATTTCTCAACTGGACTCCTCTACATGCGGCTGCCTCACGTGGGCAACAAGAGCTTTTCAAAGAACTATTGAGTAGTAGCCCAGAGCTTGCGGATGCTCTAGATTCGCATCAACGTTCGGTCCTTCACTTGGCATCGGCTAATGGACACATTGAGATTGTGAAAGCATTAACAGAGGTGAGACCAGAGATGTGCCTAGCTCGTGATCGAGACGGTGCAAACCCTCTTCATGTTGCAGCTATGAGAGGAAAGGTCGATGTCTTGGATGAGTTGTTTCAAGCCAACCCCCATGCAGCTCGAGCTTATAGGGTGGATAGAGGAGAAAGAGAGACTATCTTACACTTGTGCGTCAAATATAACCAGTTACAATTTCTTTTGTTGTTGTTGGGGAAATACTTTAAAGGTGAGGAGTTTGTCAATGTCACAGATAACACTGGCAACACCATATTACATCTTGCTGTTGCGGATCGAAGATACGAGGTACGTTAGGGTCACAATCAAGGCTTTAGTAAGGCCTCAATACTTTTGAAGTACAATAATTCGAAGGGAAAATGACAGCCAATGACGTCTTTTAATAATTAATACCTGTCAAAGACATTTTGAGCATTAATAAATATTTTTAGCATGTCCTTAGTGGATATTAATTATCAAAACACGTCATGAGCCATCATTTTCCCTAATTCGAAATCAAATATGGTACTTCATAAATAGCTTATTTTGCCTTAATAGTGTGTTCATTCTCACTTTTTGGACCTAGAAACATTCATAGTTGGATCCATCTCAACTTCTCGGACGAGGGTAAGAAAAAATAAAAAAGCATGATTATAATTTTGAAACTACTAAGAAAAGACAGAAAGTAGCCATAACACAAAGTCGTATATTTTAAATTATGGTGTAATATAGGTTAAATTTATATAATTTTACATTACCTTATTCAATTTTGTAAATTACATTTTATTGACAAGAAGTACCTACGTGTGTGTTTTAGTTACTGAAAAAGTATATTAAATACACGTACTTACTGATGCATTAGACCAAAATTATCAAAGTATTTAGTGTATAAAATAATGTATATTAATATCAAAAGCATAATCACTCGAATGAAAATTTTCAGTTTGTTCGCACCCTTGAATCGTAATCCTGGCTCCCCCACTGATTTTAATCTCTCTCACAAACACAGGATTAGAGACTAATTTTCAAAATTCTACATCGCGTGGCTTGAAAATGTGATAGAATTAAAAAGAAAAAAACATATAGGTCTGGTAAATGACTCTCTCGGGTATGCAAGCTAGCTTATCACGAGAGAGTTGACTATCAAGACCTTTGTGCTCTCACATTTTTATATGTGAGCACATTTGTGTATATGTCTTTTCGGACAATTAACTCGATTTTTTTTTTCCACACGTTTGAACGTACTTTTCATTCTAATAGCTTTAAATGAATTATGCATGTTCACAGAAAGATTTGGATTTAATTGTTAGGCTGTTAGCTTCACACATAGATGAATATGCATGTACCGATATCTAATATTTTTGTATGATGCCAAAACTGCTATTTGAAAAAAATAAATAAAACTATATATGAACTCTCTCGCATCTAATGGATGTTTCAGATTATCAAGTATATTCTCAGCTACACGGAAATAGATGTAAATGCAACAAATGCAAGCAAGCAAACAGCGAAGGACATTCTACTTCTTGGACAAGAAAAAGGAAAGAAACCAGAGGGAGTAGACAAAGACATTATAGCCTTACTTCAAAACTACCATGCTAAAAGAGGCGAGGATGATATCCTCAATCCTACGCAAAAAGCAGAGAGAAAAAATGGAATTATAGTTGCTGCTATACTAATGGCAACCCTACTCTTTCAAGCAGGGGTGGCTCCTCCGGGCGGTGTTTGGCAAGACAATACAGATGGACACAAAAGTGGACAAGCTGTGATGGCTTCTAATCACCCAGATTTGTACTGGCATTTCCTCTATTTCAACATGTTCGGCTTTTTAACATCTCTGAGCACAGTCTTTTTGATCATGACTGACTCGCTCTTCAAGACAAAGACATACGCGCTGTTGACGTATTTTGCTATGGGCGCAACAATCTCATCCATCGCAGCAACGTATTGGATTTCGCTTTCCATAGTCTCAAACGACGTGAAAACAACCGATCTCAAACGCATTGCTGCATACATTCTAGGAATTTTGGGCCTCACGCTAGTGCCTTTCCTCCTATTCCGCATGATAGCAAGAATTGTGGGCGAGAAAAAGAGAAGAAATAGGGCGAGGGTCAACAGACTTAGCCTTACTAATAATAATCAAGCTTAAGAAAATGAGGCTAATGTTTGATTTAATTTTCTGTTCTTATTGTGCGGATTCATTAGAAATGTAATAATCATTCTCGTGTTCAATTTAAAATTGTTGTGTTTGTTAAATGTATGGTTTGCAAGTTAGTAATAAAGTTGGATTGTCATCTGTGAGTAGTACTCACCGACTTTCCCTCCTCCTTCTATTGAAATGTATGGAATTGTAATGATCTTTTGAAATTGATTAAGTTATTGGAACATGATTCCATTAATCTTGTATCATCATTAACTCAAAATAGAGTTTTAGTTTGTTACTGACACGAAATTAGAAAATGCTGAGTTTGGCAAAACAAGAGAAGTCTGACAACTTTATTTAATATAAAGGACCGAGCAGGATTCTTAGTCTGACACGTTTTATGATGATTTTGAAAGAGAGTGAGTTATGTCCGGATGAGCCGGAAATCCCACGGTTCCCACCACCGTCATTTATGGGTCCTGCCGTACATTCATTGAGGTGATTTGAATCATTCATCATGTAAAGCTTGCAAAATAGTGTATTCACATAAAAAAATCAGTTGTATCAGCATTCTTCATAGGTATATAAAAAATTAAATTTTAGTTTATAAAATGGATGGCCTGAATTTTGTCAATAGTTTTTAAGTTAAAATGTGCATGACTGTCCGTTTTGTAAACCAAAATTCAATATTTGATATACCTATGAATGTCTGATAAAGTTGATTTTTTGTGTGAATACATTATTTTACGAGCTCTACAATATGAATGGTTTGGATTACCGCAATAAACGCACAGTGGCCCACAATGGGAGGTGGAAACCCAGAATAAAAAGTTTTCTCATTTTGAAAATGCGACTAAGTAGTCTTATTGCCTGAGTTTTCTGAGTTCACTGGGTTTGGGACAGAGTTTTCTGGGTTCGATCGGGACTAATTTGGGATTAATCTCGTGGTGGTCGATCGATGATGAGAATAGGATCCATTTCTCGCCCAAGACTGGGTAAACATTGGCTTCTAATGACGAAAAAATTTGGCATGCGTGGAAAAGTGGAAGAAATCAAAGGGCCGGTAATACTGCAGCAGCTTTGTCACGTTACGAGGAGCTTTCTAGTACGGATCCCATTGACCAAGCATTGATCCTTGACACGTTTTATGATGATTTTGAATTTAATTGGGATATGGCTGGCTAGTCGTGCCCTCTTAACTTGAGAGTTTTGTACGGACTATGGGATCGACTTTTAGACGATGACTTTGACTTTAACTTGGATCTGCTTAATTGGCTCCTTCAATGGGCGAGTAATATGCTATAGCGGTTGCGATTTGGGAGCGCCCCTCTTTTCCTGGGATTTGGGATTTGCCACTCTTGTCTCTCCCTCTCAACCTTGGTCAAAGCAAAGACTAGTAAGCAAACAAGTACTTCCAGGGGTTTGTTCACGATAGCAAAGACCTTCAATTTGTAGCAGTAGCCTTTGTTTCAAAACCCCCTGTTCGTAGGCCGAATTCGGTTCAGGTCGATCGGGGGTATTCTATTGCAAATTAATTATATTCCTCAGAACATTAGGTGCGTACCAGTAACTTCTTTTTGGGTCGGAAATACTGAGTACTTAATATGCGCGCTTAACTATAAAATCTGGTCTCGGCAGTTTTTCAGAAAGCATTAGTCTTTATGTTGTGTGGTCTTTGATTACATGTTGTTCATTGGTGATTCTTCATGCAGAGTAACATCCGAGAAGCAAGGGCGGAGCTAGTAAGAGACAAGGGGGGGCGGCCGACCCCGCTGCCTCCCAAATTTTTTTAGAGATTGGTATAATTTTCACCCAATTTTACTCATTTGACCCTCCTTTAAAATTCATTTTTGCCCCAACTCATATATAAGGGTTTTGTACTTGGGAAAAAGATGAGTCAAAATAGAATTTCCACCCACAAAAATTCCCAAAACGTCGTTCTCGCTCTCGTGGTCAATTGTGAATCGAAGCTGTATTTTGTTATTAATATATATTTAGTTTTTGATTAACTTGTTAATTTGATTGTTTCTTTCAAATAGCAACTAGAAAACATGAATCATACATAGTTTAAATTTTCGACCCTACTAAACAAAAATCCTGGCTCCGCCCTTGCCGAGAAGTATACTCACAAACTGGTCAATATCTCTGTCATCAGTCTTATTATCAGTTTTGAAAACTTAGTCTATTAAATTGAAATTCTTCGATCGTTTGATGCCTTTGTGACGCAGCAGAATTCACAAGAGATTAGTTAGTGTACTAGTTCAAACAAGATAAATAATTCATCACAACAAGCAAATCTTGTGCATAAGAAAGAAAGAGAGAATTTCTGTAATATTTTTGATTAAAAACTGCATAAATTCTAAGTTACAAACTCTTATATAAGTCGAAACTCTAGAAATCCTAAAAATAAACTTGGAAAATAAAAAGTTTTAGAATTTGGGACTTTTCCTAAAACTGAAAATGGGAAAGAAAAACAAGACTTCCTAAAAAGAATCAACTTAAAAGGAATTATGGTCTAAGAGTTATTAACAAAATAAATCTTTTCTAAAATGGCAAAATAATGCAATTGAAGGCCTAAATGAAAGAATTAGGCCAAAAAGCACCATCGATCAACAACTTAGGGTTAAGGCTGGAGGGCGAAAATAAGTCAGTCCATCAAGTTTGGGTCTATTCCGAACTTGTTCGAATTTTACCAAATTAAACGACTGAATATTTCTCCCACATTACCCCACATCAATCTTCCCTTACCCCCAAATAGCGTATTCGTCATGCAAATACTCCCAGCTCGTCTTGCACTCTAAAAAGCTTCAAATGATCAGAGAATCAAAACCGTCCCTTTACTTTAATCCCTTTTGTGCACATGCCTTAAAAGTTTTTGGTTGTGTCGCCTATAAAATAGGGGTGAGTAAAAAATCCGTCAAACCGCGAATCCAGTCCAAACCAATCTAAACCGAAGGGTTTGGTTTGGGTTTTTAGTAGTATAGTTTGGTCATGGTTTAAAAAAATAAGAAACCGCGTTATATGGTTTGATTTGTAGATTCACGTTTACGGTTATGGTTTCAAACCGATCCGAACCGTATCATACATACATGCATATATCTATATATAAATTAATTATAATTCACCCAATAAATATGGGAGCTTTTAGTCAACTACTTTATTAATTTATTGATCCCATTAAATTCACTACAATATTTAATTTTCCTTCATTGCCAAGATAATGATATGAACATTAATGTAGAGTGATATTACAAGTTGGTTTCTACCATGTTGCTACTATTGCCCTTTTGCTACCTCATTTCAATTCAATAGTTTTAGAAATTATTTTTGGCCTTTTATTTGGATAAACTATCTTAAGATGTTTAGTAGTTGGTATTCTTAGTTGGTTCATTTTAGTGACTTACCAGTATTTTATTTTCTTAGTTTAAGACTTGAGGCAATTTTTGGTATCCTACTGTTAATTAGTTGGTTAATATTAGTGTGTTTTAATAATTTGAATGGAATTGGTTTAAATATATGTGTTTTTTTTAATTTATCTCCATAATGTTAAGTAATTTAAATATTTGTTGAAGACAATAACTTAATTCAAAGCAAACCGTGGTTTAAAACCGAAACCGAACCGTATTTAAATCGTTTGGATTGGTTTGGTTTTATGTCTTTTGTGGGTTGGTTTGGTTCTTCAAATTCATAATCCGCAAGTATTGATTTGGTTCTTGGTTTAGTATGAAACCGAACCAATCCGGACCATACTCACCCCTACTATAAAACCTTCTCCAGATTGGAGTCTTACGGCCACCAGAATCGTGTTCTTGTCCTGCTTTAGGACCGTATCACTCAAAGTAGATGATGCCTCACCAAAATCGATCACAAAAACAACCAACCTCACTTTTCTTCTGAAACACAACCTCTAGCTCCTCCTTTAACAAGTCCCTGATCAATTGTCGCACTCTCATCCAAGGGAGAGTAAGGAATAATAGCAACGGGTCCACAATGGCCTCTACTTCACAATTACAAAAGTGATTTATTTGTACCTTCAATTACTTTAACACTTCCACATTCCTTGTTCACTTTTGCTTAGTGATAATGAGAGACTCTTGCCTATGTGTATAATTTTATGTGTAGTTACTTGCTGCGAAGCGTTCAACTAAGAGAGAGAGAGAGAGAGAGAGAGAGAGAGAATATGGCAGAGAGGCTAAATGAAGCAGAGATCAATGAAAACGTAACTTCATTGCAAGAAGACAATGAATTCAATCTTGAAGGAGCTATGATGAAATGTTTCAATTGGACTCCTCTACATGTGGCTGCATCACGTGGGCATCAAGTGCTTTTCCAAACACTGTTGAATAGCAATCCAGAGCTTGCCAAAGCTCTAGATTCGCAACAACAATCCCTCCTTCACTTGGCATCGGCTAATGGACACATTGAGATTGTGAAAGCATTAATACAGGTGAGACCAGAGATGTGCCTAGCTCGTGATCGAGATGGTGCAAACCCTCTTCATGTTGCAGCTATGAGAGGAAAGGTTGAGGTCTTGGATGAGTTATTTCAAGCCAACCCCCATGCAGCTCGAGCTTATAGGGTGGATAGAGGGGAAAGAGAGAATATCTTACACATATGCGTCAAATACAACCAGCTACCGTTTTTACAAATATTGTTGGAGAAATATTTTAAAGGTAAGGAGTTTGTCAATGCCAAAGATAATGCTGACAACACCATACTGCATGTTGCTGTTGCAGATCGAAGATACGAGGTACGTTAGGGCCACAATCAATACTTTAGTTTGGTCTCAATACTTTTGAAGTATATATGATAATTTGATACAAATTAAATTTGGTACTGCTGACTTAAATAGTTTCAATTGTTTTTGATAACTGGATGTCCGAGCCAACCTATGCACACCTCAACTCACTACGGGACCCCGAAATTAATGACTTATTTTCTCTAATAGCGTGTTCCTTCTTAGTCTCTCTCTCAAACACATTCATGATGTTACAGACAAAAAATTCTACATCGATCGTTTGGCTTGATAATATGAAAGAACAAAGAAAAACATATTTGAAGGTCTTTACTTGCAAATCAACTATCTCGAGTATGCGGCTTATGATCAGGAGAGATGTGAATATGTCTCTCTCTGTGCTCTCACATTTTACTTGCAAATCAAGACCTCTGTGCTCTCACATTTTTCAACTGTGCGATGTGAATATGTCTCTCTCTCTCTCTCTCCCTCTCTCTCTTCAGAAATGCTACCAACACAGATAAATAGTGTACATATCGTGCACTGATCGTGACATGGAGCCCATTACGGGTCCTACAAAAATGATTCGAGCCGTTGATTAAATTTAAAATATTTTTTCAAGGGTCCTAACGAAAATTCAGCTCAATCTGATACTTAGACATGCTCAATTCAATCATTTAATTTTTCATTATCCTGAAATTTGCATGAAAAATTAAATGATTGAATCAAGCACTTATAAGTATCGAATTGAGCTGATTTTCGCAGTGACCCTTGAAAATATATTTTACATTCAATGAACGGATCATTACTTAATGCTAAAATGATGAAGGTACTTTTGGAAACAAAATATCTTTTCATGGTAATTATTATGCTCTCTTAAAAAAATGGGATCCCCAAAGCACTAGACAATCAAATTGGGACAAAGGGCCGTTGTATTTTTTGTTTTGTTGTTGTATTTGGTTTGTTGTTACGTTTTAGTTGGAATTTTTTTTTCAAATTAATATAACTGAGATGATCGTTCCACTCGAGAAAAGAAAAATGGGACAAGCAAAATTTAAGTTTATAATATTTTTAAACTTTATACATGTACTAGTTATAAAATTTTCATTATGTACAAGTAAAAGTTCATACATATTCAAGGTTGTATGTGAAATTCTTGTGACACACGAGTGTATACATATACAATCCAAGTTCGCGAGTCTATTAGATCCAAATACTGTTAGGTTCAGGTTTGGATTCTTTATTAAACGAGCATAAGATTGAGGCTCAGGTTTGATTCATTTAGTACCCAAATCGACTCGAACGAACGCGTTTTTACTGAGTTGAGCCTCGAATAGTTCACAAACAGCTTGGAGCCCGACTTTTTTCATAGTAATTAGTTGTCTAGGATTTGTATATGATATGCATATCATATATGTATCTCTCGATCATTCATCTTATAATTCCATGGAAGTGCTTTTTTATCTTACTTCTATAGAGGTAAATAGCAAAATATGTGTGCTTGTTTAAGGAAATTAAAAGCAAACAAATTGCAAGTGCCACCGTTTCTGGCATTTATGAATGTCGATGGACACACATTAATGCTGTAATACTCCATTATGCCATCCGTCCCAATTTAACAGTTCTTTTGAAAAGTTCGTATCACTTTTCAATTGATTATCTATTATAATTTATAATGTTTATTTGATTTTAAAAATATTGTAGTATTATAGAACTAATCGAGATCTATTAAACAAAATTCATGTTGGATATAAAATTTATTACCGATATAAAGATATAACTAGTTTTTTTCCAATTAAAATATAACGAGAGACTATTAAATTGGGATAAAGGGAGTATAAATCATGTCAAAATGAGTTTCAAAGAAAACAAAAATTGAACCGTAATTTTTCGAAAAGACTTCGAGTAACACTTGGTAAAAAGTTATTTTAGGTTGCCTGGGTTAAAATAATTTCGGCCTGTCAACTATAAGAAGAAAAATATTTTTTTAGAGAATAATGGCCAGATAACTTTAAGATGCTTTACTTTGAAGATTTGTGATCTCTCGCATTTAATGGATGTTTCAGATTATCAAGCATGTTCTCAGCCACACGAAAATTGACGTTAATGCAATTAATGCAAGTAAACAAACAGCGATGGACATTCTACTTCTTGGACAGAAAAAAGGAACAGAACTAGAAGGGCTAGACAAAGACATTCACGCCTTACTTCGAAAGTACCGTGCTAAAGGAATCGAGGATCGTATCCTGATCGATCCTACTCAAAGAGCAGAGAAAAGGAACGGAATCGTAGTCGCTACCGTACTAATGGCAACCCTAGCCTTTCAAGCAGGGGTGGCCCCTCCAGGCGGCGTTTGGCAAGAAGAAAACAATGGTCCGCATGGACACTTAAGCGGAGAAGCCGTGATGGCTACCAATTACCCGGTTTTGTACGAGTTCTTCCGCTTTTTTAACATATTCGGCTTCACCGCGTCTCTGTGCACGCTCGTTTTGGTCATGACTGACTTGCCCTTCAAGAAGAGGAGATATTCGCTGTTGACGTCTCTCACTAAGGGCGCAACAATCACGTCCATTGCAATGGCGTATTTGATATCTCTCTTCGTGGTGTCACCGGTACCGAAACTAGAAAACAGGAGAAACCGCCACGTGCGCTATTTCGTTGGTGCAGTTTTAAGTCTGTTTTTCTCTGCGTTAGGAGCTTTGTTATTGTTCTTGATAGCAAGGATTGTGGGCAAGAAGAAGAGAAGAAATCGGGCCACCGCGGAGGGGGTTGAGAAACTCAGCCATACTAATCCTGCAGCTTCAGTAAACGACGCTAATGTTTGATTTTCGTTAGCAATTCAATAATCATGCTGGTGTTTAGTTTAAAATTAATTGTTGTCTTTTATGTAAATGAATGGTTTACAAGTTGGTAATAAAATTGGATCGTTATGTGTGAGTAATACTAATACTCCTCGTTTTTCCTCATCATTCTATTGAAATGTATCGAATGCCCTCCTTTTGATCTGACATTTTTTTTAACCCTTTTTTTTTACACCGAAAAAGAGTTCTATTAATGTTAAATTAAGTATATCAATAGTAAACAGAGGTCATCGACGATCAAAAGAGAACATAGCAATTAAGTTGGCACCCTCTCTCGAAGCTAATCACGTGCCACCTAGACATGGTAACAAATAAAGGAGTTGATAAGAATTCAACTCACCCTAAAACTACAAAGAGTGAATTACAACATATATTGAGGTATTCACAATGGCATAATCAAAAGTAATACTATAAGTTTTTAAAGTTAACAATATTGGACGCAAAACTAATAATATTTTGCCAATAACCAAATTTAGTAGACCCAACATATTCTCAATCAAATACAACCATCATTAAACAAAAAAGTTCTCTCTCTCTCTCTCTCTCAACAATTTTTTCAAAAAAGTATTTGATAGGGAAACTACCTCTGGAAAAGGAATAGAAGCATCTGCATTTGTCTTTTGATATCCTCATCAACTCCACCAAAACACTGCACTCTTGCCATGATTAGGTTTCAGCCCAGAAAAAGGATGAAAATCATTCAACACATTATTGATGAGACTGAAGGACTCTTGATCTACTCCACTAAGAATGAACAAATCATCAGCAAAGGCAAGATGGCAAAGGTTCAGAGCTTGACACTTGGGGTGGAAAGTAAAACTACCATGAAGAACTCTGATCAATTTCAGAATGGCAACAAAAGATTCAATCACCAACTGAGAAACAAATAAGGGGAGATGGGGTCACCCTGTCTAAGCCCCCTCTTTCCACAGAAGTATCCCTCCATAATACCATTAATCACCATAGAGTATGGTTTTGTAATAATACCAGTACTTGTCTGAAGGCACACATTCTTTAACCCAGTGCACAAATAAGCTGGGAAATTCCATACAGTGCGTTCCATACACGTATGGTTTTGTAATTATTTATGTACACATATGCCTTTATGGGTATATTTAATCAACGGCCAAACATTTTGATCACGCAGTTGCAATTGCATGTTGTCCATCGTCCACCCTCTTTTGTGAGTCAATTTCGTTCATGTAAAATAAAAAATTGAGAATTTTTCACTAAAAAAATTAAGCATTCTCATTATGCAAACTAGGTATTAGAGTCTTGAGTCTATAAATAGGTGAGTTGATATTTCATTTGCTAGTTTTTGATTATTAAAGTTACTGAAATACATTGATTAATTGAAACTTAGTTTCTCTCTCTTCATCGCCATGAATGGGGTTTTCTCCTCTGGTTTGAATCTTGATTTCCTTTGATATTTTGATTGCAACATTTTACCATCAGAGAATCTAGGCTCAGATCCCTAAGCATTAACTTGTCGTAGCTGATAGACTAGTAAGTACCCTAGGAGGTGGTTGCCAAGATGGCAAATGGTATAAGGATGAAATTTCCCATTAGCCCGTGGTCGTGAGTTTGAATCGCACTTGCGGGTAGTAGTCCTTGTGAATCACATTATATTCTGTGTATTGAGTACCATCTGTCTAGCTTGCACCTTGGTAGGGTTACTACGTAAGAACGCCCTAGTAATATTGTCTCCTTCAATGGGGGATTACTGGCTCAGTGACTTGGGTTTGTTCACGATAGCAAACACCTTTGAAGTACGTAGTAGCCTTTGTTTCAAAACCCCTGTTCGTAGGCTAAATTCGGTTCAGGTCGATAGGGAGGGTATTCTATTGCTACTAAATTCTTGAGAACAATTAGTATACAAAATGAGAGTGTCTTTTTCACAGATTCTCCAGTGAACAGGATGCATGTTCATGGAGTTGTTCAATCTCGCGCGTCCATTTCGGTTTTAGACGGTCCAGATTTTAATGAAATTTTTTCGGAAAAAAGTTAATAACAATCAATTATTACCGGTCATAATTGGTTTTCAATCCGGATTGTCCAAAAGCACTTTAGACGGCCGCGATTAAGCTCCGTAACTTCTTTCTTTTATAGAACAACGTAAAGAAGATTTTCTCATACAAAATATACTCTCAGTAGTTTTTCAGAGAGCATCCGAAAAGTCCTCGACCATTTTGGTGAGATCTCTGTCATCGATCTTTTTATCAGTTTTGAAAATTTACTAATTGGAAATTCTTCGTTTGATGCATTAATTTGTAGTTGGAAAGGTACCAAATTATAGAAAATTTCTCCCACAACGTTACCCCACGTCAATCTTCCACTGCACCCCAAATAGCAAATTCGTTATGCAAATAGTACTCCTAGCTCATCTTGCACTGTAAAAATGATTCAAACTATCAGAGAACCAAAATCGTCCCTTTACTTTAACCATTTAACGCCTTTCGTGCCCTTGAAGTTTTTGGTTGCGTCGCATGTGAAACCATCTCCGATTCCTTGTCTGGATCCACCCCCAGATTGGACTCTTCCAGCCATTAGAATCGCGTGTTTTTATTGTCCAGGTTCAGGATTGCATCACTCAAAGTAGATGATGCCTAGCTCACCCAAATCACAAAAAGAAAACCTCTCCTCCTTTAAACCCACCCTCAATTGTTGCATTCTCATCCAAGGGAGAGCAAGGAATAATAGAAACATGTCCACAACCTCTATTAAAGACAAAATCTACTTCACAATTACAAAAGTCATATAATTTGTACCTTTAATTACTTTAACACTTCCAAATTCCGCGTTGGGTACTTTTGCTTAGGAAAAAGAAAGACTCTTCCTCGAAAGGAAAAAGAGAGAGACTTGGAATATTTAATTCCCCAATGGAAAGAAATTTCACAGATTGCGCCTACTCGCGACTTGCATATATTTATGCGTAGTTACATGCTGTGAAATACTAGCGTTCAATTGAGAGAGAGAGAGAGAGAGAGAGAGAGAGAGAGAGAGAGAGAGAGAGAGAGAATGCCGCAGAGGCTCAATAAAGCAGAGATCAATGAAAACGTAACTTCATTGCACGAAGGCAATGAATTCAATCTTGCAGGAGCTATGATGAAATGTTTCAATTGGACTCCTATACATGTGGCTGCATCGAGTGCTTTTCCAAGCACTGTTGAATAGGAATCCAGAGCTTGCCAAAGCTCTAGATTCGCAACACCAATCGCTCCTTCACTTGGCATTGGCTAATGGACACATTGAGATTGTGAAAGCATTAACACAGGTGAGACCAGAGATGTGCCTAGCTCGTGATTGATGTTGGGAACATGTGTGAAATATTGAGTCCCACATCGGATAAATACAAAAAGAGTTGGACCTTAATATACAATTGGATGGCTCACCACTTACAAGGCTTAGCCTTTTAAATGGATATGGGTCATTCAATGTATATTGGGTTCAGGTGATGTAGTGTGGACTCCGTGGATTCTCCCCAACGGATTGGGCCTACGCGCACACAGAAGACCTTAGCATAGTTTTAAATATCGGCCGATACGTATCGTATCGGCCGGTTCGTACCGGAATTTTAGAGTCCCGATTCGGATATTGGCCGGTATATCGGGGAGATCGAAAATCCCAAGTGAACCGGCCGATTCCCGATACGTATCGGTACGTAACGGATTTTTGAACCGGTTCGGCCGGTACATACCGGTTCGGAAAAAAAAAAAAAAAAAACAGGTTGAAACTAGTTGTGGGCCTTGTGGCTGTACGATTACTCACCTCCGGAGGTAGCCATAACTAATCC